>QANT01005901.1:0-35255 GCA_003254885.1 Purshia tridentata | reverse complement strand
TTCAGATTTGATTCAACAAGAATAAAATTGAAAATTGTCCAATCGGATTTAGATTTTCCAATCTAAATCACATCCCTACTCATGCTGTTAAGAAAACTTGAAATTGGAATCTCTTCATAAAATTAGGGATGACAATAATCCTAGTCCTCGACAAACCCTGCGGAGCCCCGCCTAGATTAAGTGGGTATGATAATACTACTCCCCGCCCTGCCCTTTCTCGCCCCGCCTAGCTTAGCCCAGCCCAACCTCACCCCGCCCAGCACAATCTCGCCCTTCCCCGCTCAGCCCAGTATACCTATTAACTTTATAAATATACTATATAATATTAATTTTATAATTACATTTCAATATTATGTTATAATTTCTAGGGTAAATTTTTTTAAATCCTCTAATTATCAAAACATTTTTCCTAAGCTCCCACCCATCTAGAAACTTTCTCAAAACCCTTTAAAACTTAAAATATCTCTTTTACCCTTCTGACATGCTCTGACGTGAATTGACGTGTGCTGACACGCTCTGATGCATGCTCAGTGTAACTGTATTTCAATACAATTATACTTAAATACAGTTACACTGTCATTAAAATTGAAATTGAAACTTAATTTTAGAAATACAATTATACTAAAAAATAACTATAAATAATTAACTATTATTTTTTAACCAAAAAAAACTTGCAGGCCCATAAAAAAATAAAAAAGTAATTACACATTGACTAAAAAAATAGTTAGACATTCACAAAAAAAAACAACTACACCTTCATTAAAAAAAAGTTACATCTTCATTAAATAAATAGTTACACCTTTACTGAAATATAGTTACACTAGGTGCATCAGACCGTACGTTAGAATTCGTCAAACCGTGCGTCAGAATTCATCAAAAGGGTAAAAATGATATTATAATTTTTAAGAGATTTTGAAAGAGTTTCTAGATGGGTAGAGATTTAGACAAATTTTTTAGGTAATTAAGAGGTTTAAAATTACGGAATAAAAAAATTAAAAAAAGATGGTATTTCTGAAATTAAAAAAAAAATCTTATTAAAATTGAAATCAAATAAAAGGGTATAATTGAAATTCTAAAAAAGAAAAAGTCAACTAGATTGATTAGGGGTTTTTGAAAAATGTTAAATGTATAATTAAAAATTTTGGGAGAGTTTGATTTTAGGTGGGGATTATGAGAGAATCAATATTTAACTAGGGATTTATAAATATTTACATTAATTTATATTATTATTTTAAATTTAATAGTCTAATTTAATAATATTTTAATGTAATATGTGAGTGTATTTTATTTATATTATATTGTACATTTGTATTGGTTTATCATTTAGTATAATTTTGATAAAAAAAATTTAAAAACAAAATAAAGTCCCGCATACTCAATGAAACCCGTATACCCAACTGACGGAGATAGTATTGGCAAATCGGACCCGACCCGCCCGTTGCCATCCCTACATAAAACCCATTCAAAAGCAAGAGTCTTTAACAACTGAGTCTGTGTACTTTACTGGGCGATTCGATTGGTGTCGTGCGGTGAAAGAAATGGCGGAAACACCATCGTCGTCGTCGACAAAATCCGATGAAGAAAAAGAAGAGATGCTCGACCGCTTGCTGACTCGGCTGGCTCTCTGCGACGACTCCAAACTCCAAGCCTTACTTTCCAAGCTGCTCCCCTTCACCATTTCCTCCCTTTCTACTACCTCCTCTGCCGTCCGCAACAAGGTCAGTCTCTCAATTGAGTTTGTGTGGGTGGTCTTGGCTTTTTTGAAGCTCCTGAACAAAATTGAGCTTCAGTGTGTTTAGGGATTTAAATTGCACTTTTTTATTTTGATTTTTATGTATATATGTAGTTGTAGCTTTATGGGTGTGCATGGTAAGTAGATTTTGAATCCTTTAGTCTCTATGAATTTGAATTGGGGTTTGTTGACAGGTTCTTGAGATATTGAGTCACGTTAACAAGCGAGTGAAACATCAACCCGAGATTGGTTTGCCCTTGTCAGAGTTATGGAACATATATTCGGGAGCTAACGCTGCTCCAATGGTGAGGAATTTTTGCATCCTCTATATCGAGATGGCAGTGGATCGCGCTGATATAAAGGTCTCTCTCTCTCTCTCTCACCATATTACGTATTGCTCTTTATATTTGACTGTTAAACGTGCTTATTAGCTCCACGCTTTCCTAGTAGCACTTTTGTTCTAACATAAAAAATTTCATTAAAAACTTACGGTAGAAGAACCTAAGGAATTTCATTATACTCAAGTTCTTCCTGTTCCTGCATATTCACTTTGAAGCGCTTACTGATAGGTGCTTTTCTTGTAAAGTGCTTCTGTAACATTGGAAAAGCACTTTTGTCTATTTCTCCCAGATACAGTAAATAATTGAAAACACATTCAGACAAACTCTCAATGTGAGTCTGGTTTCAAATGACAGCTTATGACTGAATATTATCTCATGTTTCTGCTATAGGAAAAAGAAAATATGGCAGCTATGCTTCTGCTGGGTGTTTCCAAGCTTCCTCGTCAGCACCATGAAATTATACTCAGACTCGCTATTAAGGTATCTGGTAATTTTATATGGTTTTGAATTGCTTATAATGTTTGCTGAGCCCTTTCACTGCAGTTTTTTAGTTTGAGCTCTGTCTGGTTCTTAGTTAGTTGATGACTTGAATTATATGGAAGGATCTCCACATGATTCTTTACTACTTGTGGAAGGTACTGGATGTAATTTTAGAGAGATTATATATTAAGTCTTAGAAGAAACAGTAGGCTCACATAGATATATGGAGTTCATAAGTATACACGGAGATTTTGCCAACCAACTGTAAGAGAAGTGAATTCTGATTTTCTGTTGGCTAAGGTTATAGTGGTATTAAGAATCTTTTCATGACAGACCCTTTCTTTCTTTGTTNATAGTGGTATTAAGAATCTTTTCATGACAGACCCTTTCTTTCTTTGTTTTTTTTTTTGGCTGATAAATAGTGAACATTGTGCTGCAAGTAATATGTACAAGTGGTTAATCCAAACTAAGCTTTTGTCCCTGACTTTTGGCTCCAATTCTATTTAGTTTCTGTAGTTTAAAATTCAAAACATATATCCTTGTATCTCACATGCCAAATTAATCCAAATCAGAATTCTGTTAATTTTGTGATGGAACATATGAGCCAGTCAACAATCAACAGTGTGTGTGTGTGTGTGTGTGTGTGTTGGGGGAGGGAGGGAGGGAGGAGGAAAGAGAAAAAGGGGGGGAGGTGTTGGGGTGTGTGGTCAAACTATAAGGATTAAAAGATAATTGGGGCCAAACTGTAGGGATAAAAGGTATACTTTGGCTGATGAAAATAGACATCTCATGCATCTTCTGTTAACAAACTGTATGATTTGGACCAGTTTGACATGGTTCAAAAACTGTTAAGGGTATATTAGGCTCATCTGGTGAAAAGATGGTCTTAGGTTTACAGCTTACCTGTATTTTAGAGTCTTTATTAGACATGCTAACCATTCAATGCTTTATATAATTAAGGTAATAGTGGGTATATATATTTGAGACATAGTATAAATCTGGTAGTTGTAGGATGGGCAAAATCAAAGCTCAATCAAAGAAATATTTTAAAGTTAGGAGTAAGCATGAGGTCAAATGTTAAAGGTAAGCTCATTTGTTTTGGATTCTTCCTCTTTTTCCTAATTATGTTTAGTGTTTGTCTTTGTTATTGATAAGAAACAAATTTTATTATTAACAAAAATTACATAAAAAGTGTTATACACCAAAAAACATGTTATACAGAAGCAACTAACATAAATTTTCATACAAGCCTAACCAGCAAAGACAAATAAATACATAATCGTACTATAGAACTAAAGCACAGCAGCCCTCCAATTGGAAAGTACCGCTGAGAACGGACATCCCAAACTCTGACAATACTAAAGCACAAAGTGATGCCCAAATTCTAACCCTCTCCCACAGATCATTCCCACATACACCCCCTAAAGTCTTAAAATTTTTTTGTATTTTTCTCCCCCTAGATCAACTGGAGAACAGCTAGCATCTAATGATGTCTAGTTGATAACTATATCTTGAAATGTCTTCATAATTTTGTTTCAGTGAATCATTATTGAACTTTTTAGCATTTTGTTTACTTCTCTTTCTGTTAAGTGGAAAAATTTTCACAAGCTGAATGATAGAAAGGGGTTGGGTCAACTTTTGGTAGGGCTGGGTACGGCCAAAGAAAATATATACGTTCTGCATAGTGAATTGGAGAAGCCTGGTGACTTATCGAACTCTGCTGTCAGAGTTGGAAATAGTATCCAGTTCTTATTGGAGGGTCATAAAAAAAGTATAGCAAAATAAGAAGAACAGAGCTATTCAATGAACTTTACAAACAACTTGTGAATGCATGTTAAGCATACAGTTTTGGTCTTTTGTGACATGAATATTTGTAACTGTTGATTCTCAATTGATTCAGGTCATTGGTGAATGTCACTCAAATGGAATGAATGATGAAGTTTCTGCTAAGTTTAGAATGATAAATGATTCTCAGGACAGGAAGGTGTTTATTGAATTTTGCCTTCATACAATTTTGTATCAACAATCATCTCAAAGGTCTGGAACTTGGTGTACTACTGGACCATTATATAAATCTCATAAAATTTCTTTCTTCTTGTAGAACATTTATTTTCTCATATCATACTTAAATTACTCATGATTTACAGCAGAAACTGCCCACCTGGACTTTCGATTGCTCAAACTGATTGTGTTACAGGGGGACAACCATTGAAAAGCGATATACTTCTAACTAGAAAGGTAAATTAGTACAAGCTGGAAAGTTTTGTAGTGTTACCAATTATCATTCTGTGGATATTATAGATGGATTTTACTAAAGTATGTTTGCTTGGGGGCGGGTGGAGGAGGAGACAATGTATTAGATTTTGTTCTATCTTTTACTGTTTTGTTGGAGAGGAGGGGGGAAGATAGAAAATGTAGGAAAAAATAGGCAGGTTGAGGAGGAGAAAATGTAATAGATTTTGTTCTATCTTCTATTGTTTGGTTGGAGAGGAAGGGGAAGATAGAAAATGTAGGGAAAATGTTTATCCCTTTTTTGGATGATAAGTATGAGCTCAGAAAGAAATGGGTAATTGTGTGATTTTCTATGCTCTTTTTTGTTTATGTTCACATATTTTGGCTACATTTGTAATTAAATGGTTATGATGGCAGAAAATTAAATTATGCATCAAAACCTTTCTGTTCTTTCCATTTCCAAAAGGATTTTTGTTGACTGAACAGAAAGATTCCCCTCCAATTTTTTCTCCACTATCTATCCTCATACTTCCAAACAAAGGAGCGCCCTTCCCCATCCCCCATTCTCGTTTTCTTTTTTACACTTCTCAAAAGGGAATGTCTTATGTTTATCAACAATTTATCCATGCATGCTTATTCAACTGAGTTTATTTGTATTTATTATACCACTCTTATAATTAGAATAAATATATATTGGTCATATAATACATTATTCACTTTGATTTTCTGCAAGCAGTTAGGGATCTTGAATGTTGTTGAGGCCTTGGAGCTGGCTCCTGAGCTCGTCTATCCTCTCTACCTGGCTGCCTCCGTAGACTGGTATATACTAATTTCCCATTATAATTAAATCTTATTATTAATTATTTTTGTTTTCTTATTATATTGTATGGGAATTTGATATGTGGATTTGTACTTTTATGATTGATTGATTCTAGTCAAGAGCCTGTTGTTAAGAGAGGGGAGGAGCTTCTAAAGAAGAAGGCTGCTGGAGCAAATTTAGATGATTCAGACCTCATAAACAGTCTTTTTTTGTTATTTAATGGTATGCATCATAAAATTCTTTTGGAGATTTTAATTGATTGAATATGTTTCTTGTAATTTGTAATTTTATATGTATGTTTTAACTTGTTAGGTCAATGTTCTATTAATTGTCTTTGCTTTTGCACTATTAATGCTTGCTAAATGGTCCTGTGTGGAGATAACTGTGAACTGATGTGTACTGCTGGCTGCAGTACACATCAGCAGTACACATCAGTTTTGTTTTTATGTCTGTGTTTTGTATCTTACTTGATGGACTCCTTGTCCATTGTTTGTAACAGTTTTGTGCTCTATTCAATAAAGTTTCTTTCTTCTCAAAAAAAAAAGAGAAAAAAAAAAGTGTACTGCTGCCTGCTGGTAGTTCTTTTGATAAGAACACCAGCATACTAGGTGACACTTTATTTTTTCATGACCATTTGTTATATACAAATTATAATCTGTTTTCTGAATATAGACCAACATGATTGAGTTTAATATTATATTTGCAGTGTGCATCACTTAGCATATATTTGGGGTTGGAGAACTTACCTAGGTATGCTTTATAGTGGGTTAGGGTTTAGTTTTGAGATTAGGGTTTAAGGGGAAAATAGGGGTTGGGTTTCAAGAAATATGGTTGCAGGTATCGATGTGGACATCAAGGGCTGCTGTGTGTTAATTTTAGTTAGGATGATTGTATTGTTTTGTTGTAATATTTTTTCCTGGCTCAGTAGATTTGTTTGGGTGGACTTCTGGTCCCCTGTTTGTATTATTTTTTCTCATTTAATAAATTTGACTCTTAACAAAACATGAAATTTATTGAATGAAACTTTAACAATGTTAAATCAATAATCAATGCATGCATTTTGTGAAAGTTTCCGATTCTGGGTTTCGGTTTTTTCGGAGTTTAGACTATTCTTTTGCTATCATTATGCTGGATTGGAAGGCTGTTGCGTCTTAGATTCTTGATGGTTTATGTTCTGTTTATTTGTTCTTTACGTTAACATTTTAGCTTCTGTGTGTATTAATAAAAGTATGTTTCTTATAAAGAAAAATTTATTTAACGCATGTATTAAACAAATAACCTCTATAAACTACTATTTCTATGATAAATATACGACGTATGTAGGTGAAAAGGGTGCATATTGTATACCTAGAAAACTTCTAACATGTAATTTGTCATTAAGAGAGGGTAGTTGAAGGTCCATTAAGGCCTACATATAAAAGAGAGAGAACCCTTTTCATTGTAATTGGATTTCATCGTTTTGCTTCAAATATTAAGAACTATTGTGATTTAGTTTTTTTTTTTTTTTCTACATATAAAAGAGAGAGAACCCTTTTCATTGTAGTTGGATTTCATCGTTTTGCTTCAAATATTAAGAACTATTGTGATTTAGTTTTTTTTTTGGTTGCTTCTTTCCAGATTTCTCCTTTAGAAAAAAATCATGGCTCCAACTGCGTTTGGAGTAAAATTCAGCCCCTGCTTCTACTGTTTTTGGACTTAATTATTTTTATTAACATCTTACGTTAGAAATTTTCTCCCAAGAGTGCCTGCATAAATCAAACTTACGTTAGAAATTTTGTCTAGAGTGTGGGCCATGTGTTTCTCCACTGTCCGTATTCTTTACATCTCTGGTGGAGGAGGTTTAGGGAGACTAAAGTAAGCCAGGTCACTCCAAAAGTGTATTTTGTGCTGTTGTGCACTCAGTTCAAGGCTTTGGGTGAGGTAAAGAAAGCCTATTTGGATTGAACATAATAGAATAATTTTTGAGAATTACAAGGGGGTTTGGTGTGGATGAACTGTGGGATTGAGTCAGATTCTGGTCAGCCTTGTGGGCTTTGGTCACTGCGGATTTTGGAGAGATTTTCGTTTTAAATATTTTTCGGGATTGGATGGCTGTGGTGCAGTAATGTTTGGGCAATGTTTTCTGTGAATCTGGTTGTTTTTGGTGTCTTATTGTCTTTGTAATAGACTAGAATGATATGCTGTTTACTGACTTGTTGTAATAAGGCAGTGGTTTCTTTATGGACGTGTTTGTATTTTTCTTTTGTGTTGATAAATATATGTTTCTTTTCAAAAAGTTAATTTAGGGACTAGAGCTCATGTAGTGAATTGAGACATGGGTCAAAGTTTAGGGACCAAAACTGAAAAAAACCTATTTTTATTGACATAAATTAGGGTTTGTTTTAATTTTAATTCCATATTCAGTGCATAAAAATATAAAATTCAATTTATGCAGGTACTGTTGGATCTCAAAATGTTGCTCCTGAATCTAGAGTCACTCCAGCAAATCCTGCTTTGAAAGCGAAAATGATGTCTATTTTCTGCCGCTCTATTACAGCTGCAAACAGTTTCCCTTCAACTTTGCAGTGCATTTTTGGTTGCATATATGGTATGCAGATTATCTTCTTAGGGTTTAATTACAATTTGATTCCTATATATTTGACCAAAACTCTTGTCTAATTTCATCGTCCCTAAACATCACTAATAAACGCCATAGGTAATTAATGAGTGTTTCATTGTGGCTCCACATGTTTAATTCATTTGTCAGATTAAATTTTCTTCTGACTGTTTAATGAACATTCATTGCATATTTGAATGATTTTGCCCCTATTTCATGTAAACATTACAATAATATATATATATATATGTCATTGTAGAGATAGCTTTTAGCAGAGGAATCTAAAAATGTAGAAAGATTAACTATCCAAAAATCACATATGAAAACTTGCTGCAACCAGGAGTCTTTCTCAGCTTAGAACCACTTCACTATTCCAGTCTTCTAACTTTAATGTGTCTTTCCCAGTTGGCTATACCCTCTCCAAGCTAGGAAGCATGGACACTCCTCGGGGTGGAGTGTCGCAGTGTTGGACACTCGGACACTCGGACACTCGTCCAATACTTGTCCTTCACGCATATAGATGTGTCTGTTGAAATTTTAAAATAATGTAAGATTAAATTGAAAAAATAAAGGGGCAGAATACTTAAAATTGTATGAGTTTTATGAGTGGGAACTTGGGACATATTTTACGAGTTTTATTTGGCATTAGGTTTAATTATGTGGTATTTTATTGTATTTTAAACATTTAAAATTGTATATAGATTTATTTAGCATGTATTTAAATAGACGTGTTGGACCTGTGTCGTGTCCTAATGTTTTTGAATTTTGTTGCATCTACGTATCGTGTCGTGTCGTGTCGTGTCGTGTCGTGTCCCTGTATTCGTGTCGGTGTCCGTGCTTCCCAGTCTCCAAGTTTAACAGTTACTCAGCTACATTGTGTAACAGTACCATGCCAGTCGAACCTAAGGCATGTTGGTCTTTGGTAGTAAGACAAAGCAAACATGCTACAAAGGGACCGATGCTATACCCCCAAGTGGAGCAATTTCATTTGTATATTATCTTAGTGTTGCGTATGTGAAAAAATGCGCTAATACTGATAATTTATTTTGATACTTTGAATTTGGAACCTGATAGGAAATGATACCACGTCAAGGTTGAAGCAGTTTGGAATGGAGTTCACTGTTTGGGTATTTAAACATGTAAGGACCTCGTGATTTGGTGTTGGATTATATTTCTTGTTTTTGTTTTTTTGGTACTTTTTTCTGAAGAGGTCTATTGAACTTCTGTTTATAAATATGTGCAAAGGTGATGTGTTTTCATGAGTGGGTCCACTATAAAGGTTCTACATGTTAACTTTATTTATGGTTATTGAAATAAGCTAAGAAATGTAATATGTTCAGCATTTCCCTTTTTTTTCTTTTTTCTTTTTTTGAGGAAAAATACTGGATTTTATCAACTCAAATTAATAAACAAAGCTGCGGACAAGTTGTCCAAAACAAAACAAAACATGAAGTACACTGCAGATAACAAAACTAACCAATCTATAATATAAACCTCTAACTTACAGCTGCCTTCCAATCTATATGAATGGTAGAACAAGATCAATCAAGTTCAAATGGCTTGGATTCTAACTTCTACTTGGGATCAGAGCAAATGGATTCGACAATCACACATGCTTTTACGTCTCCTGTGAGAGGGCATGTTGAGAGTATTTTCCACATCGGATTGTAAAGCCTGCCATACTATATATAATGTTTTGGGCCTTTTCACCCTTTGACAATTGGTTTTGGTTTTGATGCTCTAACTTCCATGTGGTATTAGAGCAGGCATTCCATGTCTTAGGCCCAACTGCCACCCTTGTAAGAGGGCATCTGTGGATTCCCTGTGGAGAAGCAGATTTTTGGGTTGTGGGCTTTGGTTAAGCACTTTGTGAACATTCCCTTTAGTTGGATCTATCTTAATTGGGGGTGGGGGTGAATTGCATTGATTGTAGGGCTTTTCTTTTAGTTGTTATCTTTCGTTTGATTGACGAATGTCTTATTTGTCTTGTACCTCATAATAAAAGTTTTGTTTATTGTCAGAAAAATTTCCTTTGACATTTGTTTTCTTCCGTGTTTTTTGTTTGAATTTTTCTACATGCAGTCAAAGATGGATCAGCTTAAACTTATGGGCCCTGTTATACTGAGTGGAATTCTGAAGTCACTTGACACTGTTTCAAGTTCAGAATCAGGTTGGCTCCCTATGCAATGGATGGCTTTTAAACTTCTGTTTGTACCTTTTACAACTAATTGGAAACAGTAGAATTTCAGTCTGATTGATATACTGTACTAATTCTACCCAGATGCCAATGTTAGGGACTCCAAAACTTTTGCTTATCAGGCTATTGGATTGCTTGCACAGCGCATGCCCCAAATTTTCAGGTTCATGACTTTCTTATTTCTTTCTTTTGGTTCCAAATTGTATATTCTGTCCTATGAGTCTATGACTTAGAAAATATGGGTATTCGAGTGTCCTCTTGTGTGCCCCTTAGTAGAACCTGTAGGGGGAAGACATATTTGATGGCAATTTTCTCTCCTTCCAGAGATAAGATTGACATGGCTGTGCGTCTCTTTGATGCATTGAAGGTGGAGGCCCAGTATTTTCGCCTCAGTATTCAAGAAGCAACCAATTCCCTTGCCATTGCTTACAAGGTATTCTAGTCTTTCTCTATTTGGTTGAAGCTATGATTTGTAAGTCTTTCTCTACTTTGTGGAAGTCTATTCATAAAGATTTTTTTTGGCCTAGAGATCCAGCACAAACAATTTAAAGTTGTTTGTTGAGTTAGGTTCTTTTGTTTTTTTGTTTTTTTGTTTTGTACTTTTTATTTTTTTGCATCCTTCCTCCTCTATGAATTTAAAGATGTGCCCATAAGGGAGTCATAGTTCATGGTTGTTCCTTTTGTGTTGGGAAGAGTCATGGCATGTTTTTTTTGATGAGAAACGAACTTTCATTAATAAAAACAAACAGAGCAGAACATAAAAGCCAAACAGTGAACAAGAAGTCCACCAACCAACCAAAAACTAAGAAAAAAATGCAGCAAAGTCAGAAAACACCCTAGCACCAACACACAACACCAGCCCAACCCCAAAACCTCCCTACCCAACTGCAGCTCTCCAATCCAACAAAATTAACGAAACTGAAAAGCCTCTAAAAACTGGAGAGACTGAGGACCATAAAGACGCCCAAAATCTAACTTTGTCCCAGGAATACTCCACATTATCCCCCTTAAAATCTTCAAAAATTCTTCTATCTCTCCCACCATATTACCCACAACACTGCTAACACACCACAAGACCACAGAACCTTTGCCTTCCTTCCTTTTCTCCCAAAAACACCTCTTTTTCACAAAACAACGAAGAAATTGACTGTGGGTTATCCCAACTAAGACCAGCAGCTCCAAACAAAAGACCCCACAAATCCACAGCAAAAGGGCAGAACAAAAACAGATGGTTGCCCGATTGAAATTCCTTTCTACAAAGAACACACCGATGAGGACACAAACATGTACGAGGACTTCTCATTTGAAGCATATCAGCCGTATTTAGCTTCCCCTGAGCAATAATCCATGCCAGAACACAAACTTTAGGAGGAGCATTTGATTTCCAAATAAAATTCGTAGGCTCGAAAATAACAAGATTTCCCTTTTCACACAGAAACTTAAAATAAGATTGGCATGGCTTGTGGCACACGGGTGGGCTAACATGTGTGACGTAGTCCAAAGAAAGAGGCCTTACTTGTGTGTTTCTCCAGAGTGTGCATTATGTGTAAAGCAAGAGAAGAAAGTGTGGATCTTGTATTTCTTCACTGCGCACTTGCTCTAAAGCTTTGGCGGCGGCTGTTTAAGGTGGCCAATGCAAGTTGGGTTATCCCTAGGAACTGTTATGCTTTGCTAACCTAAGGTATTGGGAAGAAATAAGAAAGCAAAACCTTTACGGGGGTGCATGGTGTTAGCAATATTTGGGTCATTTGGATGGAATGAAATAGGAAGATGTTTGAGGACTATAAAAAGAGTGGAGAGGAGGAACTTTGGGAGTGGGAGAGGAGAAACTTTCAGATGTTGGACAGCTTTGTGGCAATCATTATCTTCAAATTTTAGGGGGAATTTTTTGTTTTTTGTTTTCCGCTATCATGGTAAATTTGAAAGCTGCTGAATCTTAATGTTTTAGTAGGGGATTGTATTGTTCTGGTTTAGGGGGTGGCATTATAGTTCAGATGTAAGATGTACCTGTTCAGTGTTCTGCTTCTATATAGATCATACTTTAAGCTTTTCATGATCTATTATTTTCCGAGCTTTATTTCATTCTTTCTCCTTTGTTCTATTTACTGTTTCTGTATATTCAAATTATTGATACTGGTTGTTATCTGACCTTCAGGGAGCTTCATCGACAGTGTTAAAGGATCTGGAGACACTTTTGCTGAAATATTCTCAAGAGGTATTTTATTCGTCTTTTCTACTTTTCTGGAATTATTCATTTGGGTCTCATAATTAATTTTCCTAATGGAAGTGTGATTTATTGGTGCTCACTAGGAACAAAGTGAAGTAAGATTCTGTTCTATTAGATGGGCGACTTCTTTATTTGATTTGCAACATTGTCCAAGTCGATTTATTTGTATGCTTGGGGCAGCTGATACTAAATTGGATATAAGGTAATGCTAGTTTCCATTCTGAGTTTACAGTAGAGTAATCGTAAACTTTCACATGTTCAAGAAAAGATATAAGGAAAAATCAATTGAGGCTGGGTTACAATTAAGCATTTTATCTTTTTTGAGATGTCAATTTTCATCTTATCTTTCCATTCACTCTAATGGCTTTCTACCACTCTTTATGTCAGCCAAAGACCATCAACCTCCCTGGGTGATCTTCTTCTTTCTTTTGATCAACTATTCATTGGTTTGGTTGCATTGGGTGTTGATTTGCTTGAATGATTTGATTCACATGTAATATTTTGGGTCGAGACGTTAACTGATGTGGTTTGAATAATGGCTAGGTGATTTTTGGGTCGTGCTTTAAAGAATGGGTCAATATTTATGAGGATATTGGCATCATTGTAGTTAGTAGTATTGTTAGAATATAAGATAATTATTGGCTCACAACCTAATAGCTATGGCTTTTGGAATAGTAGTAGCCCAACAATCTTTATTATGTTATCAGAGTGGAAAAATTAAAATTAGAATATGTGCAATTAAAACCTTAAAAAATAAATTGCATATGTTGGGCTTAGTGGTGGAAAGAGACCTGCACGTGAGGAGGATGAAAGGGTGGGGGTGGGGTGGTGGTTGTGTGGAAGGAAGGCTAAAGATTTGTGGGATGCTAGACTGTTCATGTGTTTTCGTGTCCAGCTTGATATATATTATGGCTCCATTTCCTGTTAGCCTATAGCCTTAGGATCAATGGTACCTTGACAACAAATAAAAACATATATGAAGAAGCTTGATATGTGCATGCATATGTGTATAGTTACATTTGTATTTAAGTTTATTTTATTTATAGAATGTATTGTGCATACCCTATTTATTTGATTTTATTTATGTATCTTTTTGGTTAATATAATTTGATGTTGGCACCTCGTTTATTTCACTTTTGAAGGGAGATGGCAGATGAAAGCCTTTTTCCTGTGGAAGATGATGGGCAAAGTATGCGTCAGATGAATGAGTTGCATTACCCAAAACTTGGAGACATGCTAGATTATATTCTTAGGCAACAGCCAAACTTGTTACAATCAGCTGAGATGGGGGAGCAGAAGCTTCATTTCCCCTCAAAAACATATCTAGTTATGATTAAATTTTTGTTCAAGTGCTTTGAGTCAGAATTGGATCAAAACATTTCTATTAAAGGATCATCTGAATTTCGGTCTTCAGTAGAAGCAATGTGTTTACTACTAGAACATGCTATGGCTTTTGAGGGGTCCGTCGAGTTGCATGCCAAGGCTTCCAAGACATTGATTGCAATTGGCTCTTGTATGCCAGAGGTTGTCACTGAAATTTTTTTTGTATTTCCTATTTTGCAATTCTCTCGTGTTTTGCACATCTGATAAATCTTACTTCTTTATAGCTGATAGCTTCACGCTATGCACAAAAAGTTTCATGGCTAAAGCAATTACTGAGTCATGTTGACTTGGATACCCGTGAAGCTGCAGCACGTTTACTTGGGATTGCTTCCTCTGCTCTTGCTACAGCTGATACATCTGCTCTTATCTCTGAACTAATTGCCTCAGTTAGTGGAAGGAATAAGTTAAGGTCGGTAGCATATATCTTGTAGAAATATTGATGTTTACCTTTTTCTATGTTATGATAATATGACTTCTAATTCTTGGGATGATTAAAATATTCTTCAGGTTTGAGGCTCAACATGGTGCATTATGTGCAGTAGGATATGTGACTGCAGATTGTATGTCTCGAACACCTTCTGTAAGTTTTATAAATGTTTTGCTCCCTCTAGTATTATATTTTAAATATTGGGTGATATGCCAGCTTTTATTTGAAACGTCTGTTACCTCCAATTATACAACAAAGCAATTTATAAAGGTCACACGTTCAGCACATAAATACTGATTTTTTTTTTATTCCCTCAAATAAGGCCTAGTTTTAAGTACATACAGAAAGAAAATTCGGATCCTAGGAAGTTCGTAGCCTAGTTTTATTTGACTTGAAATTGATGAGAACTCATAAGTAAAAGGGAAGAAATTAAGAAAATAAACTTCTATTTCATTTCCCAGATACCTGATTAGGCTGATTACAACAAAATAGGTGCTATTTGAGGGAAATCTTGAGAGCATCACAAAATCTCTTCAGTGTAAGAAAATGCAAGGAGCATGAGCTGCCACCTCATACTGGAATATTCCATTGTTACAGCAGAATAACAATAGCCCATTATGGCCCAGCATGATACACCCAACAAACACAAAAGTTCCATTAGTATTGTCGACGGCCCAATATCATAAGTAAAGCCCATCAAAATATGTGATCCATATACCTTAGTGGTCCAATGTCCCAAAAGAGTTTGAAACAAAACTACAATTTCCTAAATTATAGCTGGAGAGATTAGGCTTTTCAGAGGGAACGAGAGAGGTGTGGTGCTATTTTTGAGGATGCCAAGGGCAAGAGGTGGAAATTTGTGGGAAAGAGTTAGGTTTGGGGCTTCACTATGGGCATCAGTCACTCCAGCTTTTAGGGACTTTTCGTTCTCTGTAATTATGTCAAATTTGGAGGCTGTTGTGTCTTAGGATTTGGTTTATGCTGTTGTGCTACAATGGTATACTCTTTTTCTGGCTTTCATAATATCCTAGAGCGGCTTTTTCTAGGATTCCTTAGATTAGTGAACTTCTTGTGTGCTGCTTTGTAATGTGGACTCTCTTTATTTTAGTGAAAGTCTGTTTCTTATCAAAGAAGTGTACTCTGCAATGGAGCAACTTCAGATCCTTTCTACGTTTAGAGTTTGACAACAAGATCCACTGATTTGATTCGAATCCGTTGAGTTTAGTTCACCATTAAATAAATAATTAGTCGTCCCTTGGTAATTAGCCTGAATGCTATATTATTCTTATTTTCAATTCCTGTAGTTTTCTTTCTGATATTGCAGACCATTTAACAAATAAATTTTTAGGTGTTCTTTATAGTGATGACCTTGCTTGTATTTGGCTTTGTTGGTAAGGCTTCTGTGAATAGATATGTCAGCTGATTTTGTATAACTTGCTTGTTGGTGGATATGTGGCTACTTTGTAGGTAATTTTTGTGACTGAATAAATTTTGTTCTTGTAAAAAAAAAAAAAGTTGATTTCCTTGCTTGTTTCTGCTCGTTGAAATTTCTCTTTCTTTCCCTTTTTGTCTATAAATGAGATACTTAATCTGATCATGTGTGAGTTTCATTTGGCATTGTTTGCAATTTACTTGTGTCTTGATTTTATTCATATTTGAATTTCTGTTTGTTTTTTTTTTTTTTTTGGGGGCTCACAGTTTACTTATGTCATTGTGTAACATTCATATTTCTGCAGATCCCAGAGTCGCTGTTTCAAACTACTCTGAAGTGCCTTGTTGATGTTGTTAATTCCGAGACTGCAGCACTGGCCTCAGTAGCATTCCAAGCATTAGGTCATATTGGGCTGATTGTTCCATTGCCTTCACTTACTATTGATTCTAGTGCAGGTAATTTGATTGTTTATGCTCATTTCATGTACTGGCCTAAACAAAGTCATCTTATATTTGCACCTTGGGTTGTGGTATTTATACTAAGTTACTAACCCAGTAATTACACTGCAGTCGATATTCTGATGGTTTTACATGAGAAATTGAGAAAGCTACTCACTGGTGAAGATAATAAGGCAATTCAGAAAATTGTGATATCCATTGGCCATATTTGTGTGAAGGAAACATCATCTTCACGCCTAAATATTGCCCTTGATTTAATTTTCAGTCTTTGCCGATCAAAGGTTTGTGCAAACTAATTTTTTATGAAACAAATTGCTTGTATTGTTTATAGTAGTGCTCATGAAGACTAAATCCTTATTCATCAATGCAATTTCCCTCTGTTTAAATGGTACAGACAAACATTGCAATCTGGTATAGGCCAAAGCATTCTCGTCCAATGGACTGAAAGTCTTTAACTGAGTCCTCTCCTAACTGCAGGAGATAGTTGCCCATCATATGGCTCACCAATCCCTATATTTGTAACCGATAATTAGCCCACTTAAGAGTAATTTCAAACACCCAATGCAAAAATTCTGGTTGGTTCTGTTTAAATAGTGTATCTTAATTTTCATAATATGGGTAAATGTTGTGGAATCCTTCCATTTATCAAGTAAAAGAAAAAAATAATAAGCAAAGTGGAAAATGAAAATTTGACAAGAAGAGAAAAACCCAGTAGCAGCCTCTGGAATTTGTTATGTGTACCTCTTTGTAATTTGTATGTGCACATAAACATGGTTGTGGTAGGGATTCATGATATTTTAACAAGGCAAGAATTGCATACTTGGAAGTAATCAAAATTGGACATATGTTACACAGACAAAGTGTGCGCAAGGTCCAAATGCTCTTGAAAATGTCTTGTTGTGGACCAAAATTAACAAAGTGTATGGGGTGTGTTGAGTTCTTAGGTTGCTTTCAACCAAGTAAGTACATGCAAAGAAAAATTTCTAATTGGTACAACTCTGGATTTATATAGGTTGAGGATATCCTCTTTGCTGCTGGTGAGGCTCTATCATTTTTGTGGGCTGGTGCTCTGGTGACTGCTGATTTGATTCTCAAAACTAATTACTCACTCTCCATGGCCTCAAACTTTCTTATGGGAGATGTGAACTCATCTCTGTGTGGTCCTGTTGAAATGAATGAAGCCAACGAAGATCGTTATGCCATGGTTAGAGATGCAATTACTAAAAAGCTTTTTGACGATCTTCTATACAGTACAAGAAAAGAAGATCGCTGTGCTGGAACCGTTTGGCTATTATCGATTACAATGTATTGTGGCCATCACCCATCTATTCAGAAAATGCTTCCAGAAATTCAGGTTTGGTTTTGGCTCACTTGTAAAATATCAGTCGTTATTTTTTCCACTCTTATCGTTCTGAGTACCTTCTAGGTGGGTTCACTTTATATTATTAGTGTCTTCTGATGGTGGATGTGTGCAGTCACGTTAAAGAGAATCTATGTGCGGTGCACACTTACAAAGATTGCACCTTGGGAAAACCAGTGTTGATTAGGTGCTTGAAATCATAAAAGATTGGAATGTGTTGATCTTACTGTGGTTAATTCCTTAACCATGTAGAGTGATGCTTATACAAAAGAGTTGCATACATAAAATCTCCGAAAAGTACCCAATACTTTGTAAATGTATCCTAGGTATTATGAAAATTTGAATAATATCCAATAATTACTCTGATACATTTGTGACCACCTTAAATGCATGGATATGACTATTTACACTGCTGAGGAATGTGTAAACTCTAAACAAGGGTTTATAACATAATATTAATGTCTGAGTTATGAATCCTTGTGTGTTTCGAGTAGTGTAAGTTAATACTTGAGTTTATAGTTTTATGGGTGAAATTTTTTCATGTAAAAAAAAAAGGGAAATAGTTGGTGAATGCGCACGCGCGTGTAAAGAGGAGGATGAAGTGGAACTAATTGGGATAGGATTAGATTGCTTGCCTCTCTTTCGGCATCGTTGTCAAAATCATCCAAGAACATTTCTTTTACTGCAATTCTTCTTGATTGGGTGGAGGTTTTGTATGGCTACTTTTTGGGCTCTGGTCTTTTGGGTGCTGATTTAATTGTCTGTCAGACTTCTCATCCATTATGCTTTTTGCTTTCTTCTTTTTCTAATAAAGTTATTTTTCTTATTAAGAAATTTTTGATCATATAATAACTATGGTTTTCAGTTGCAAACTAATAGAGACTTGTTTCTTTCTTATGGTTGCCTAAAGTATCATGTTATGAATGTCAACCTGGAATACTAGATTATGAATTTTCATATGCATGCAGGAGGCTTTTTCACATCTTCTCGGTGAACAGAATGAACTTACTCAGGAGTTGGCCTCGCAAGGGATGAGCATTGTGTATGAACTTGGTGATGCATCAATGAAGCAAAACTTGGTAAATGCTCTTGTAAACACTTTGACTGGTTCTGGGAAGAGGAAAAGACCTATCAAGGTTAGTTGCTCTCTGTCTCTCTGTCTCTCTGCAATTCTTTTTGTTCTTGGGTTCTTAGATTTTTGTTATTTAGCTCGTTGAAGATTCTGAAGTGTTTCAAGAGGGAGTTATTGGTGAGGGTCTTAGTGGAGGAAAACTCAGCACATACAAGGAGCTTTGCAATGTAGCGAATGAGATGGGGCAACCCGATCTAATTTATAAGTTTATGGATCTGGCTAATTATCAAGCTTCTTTAAATTCCAAGAGGGGTGCTGCCTTTGGATTTTCAAAAATAGCAAGGCAAGCAGGAGATGCTTTAAAGCCACACATGCGTTCATTGATTCCAAGGCTTGTTCGTTACCAATACGATCCTGATAAAAATGTGCAGGTATGCATTCACTCAAGGCTCTAGACAAGTAAGAGAACAAAAGATTCTTAAACATTTACAAGTGTGTATCTTCTATGTCATCTCTGTTATAGGTTGTTCTCTGTCGAATGTTTTAATGTGTATATTTCACGTTTTTCCTCTAGCAGTTTTATTTCTTCCATTTATCTTTTTGTTATTTTCATTCTATTACCAGTGTCTTTTGATATTTTGGAATTTCTGAAAATATTCTTCTTACTATTGCTTGCATCTTTGCTTAACTTTCTCATCGATCTTTCCTGTGATGTATTTAGGATTCTATGTCACACATATGGAAGTCACTGGTGGCTGATTCAAAGAAAACCATTGACGAAAACTTGGACCTCATTATTGATGATTTGTTATTACAATGTGGATCCCGGCTATGGCGCTCTCGTGAGGCATCCTGTCTTGCCCTTGCTGATATCATTCAGGGGCGAAAGTTTGATCAGGTGATAATCTTGTAATAGATCTCATGCGTTCAATTGCAAATTGAAGTTCAACAACAGTAGTTGTAAAATCTTGCAAATTTTCTCAGGAGTAGTTGTAGGTGTATTTGCTGTTTTTAGATTTAGAATAATCAGAGATTATATCCCACCTGAAGTCGTGCACAGACCCCCTTGTATGTTGATCCCTTTCAAGTCCCATACTTAATGCAGGGGATCATTCCTAATATGTTAGCAGCTGGAAGTGGAAATTTATATTTCCTTATGTTTTTTGTGGCATAATGTTATACTATAAACACAGGATAAATGCATATACAAATTATTATGTTTTCCAGGTATCATTGGGATTTAAATTCAAACTTGAATTCTAGTGTCTGTATTGGTGCTCATAGGAATCTGTGAATGATGTTTTTCTTACACGGTCCTTTGGTTTTGTGTCCTTGGTTGGGTAATTTCCATGGACTGTCTGTGAGAACCATAAAATATCTGGCAAAGGGAAGAAGGCTAATGCTTTTTGGAAAAAGAAAAAATGTGTTCTCATACAGACTTCCCCTGAAAGATGGCATGTTTTGTCCTTTTCTAGTGTTGATTTTAGCCATATTATCAGCTTTCCCCTTCAGTTGATAGCTGGTTAGTAGCTACTATGAGAATGTGGAGTTTTGTCCCACACTGGAAAATTATAGCCTTGCATAGTGGTTTATAAGGAGTTGGGCCTCTCCACCCATTCCCAATTGGTTTTTGGATTGGATGCTCCAATTCCTTCCAAGGGAAAATCTACAGTTACTCTTACAATTGCATTAAAAATTGGTTAACTTTCCTATTTCTATCCACATCTGGAGTACCATTGTTATTTTTACTGAGATTGGTAAACTTGCTTAGATTTTCAGCATAATCTGCTCTTCACATGGTGCATCTTGTTGTCCTTTTGTTCCTATCTTGATCAAAGCTTTCTTTGTAATTTTTTTTTTTTATATTTATTTTCTCCACCTTTTTTCTATGTTGTGGTGTTCTCAGGTTGGGAAGCATTTAAGGAATTTATGGTCAGCAGCATTTCGTGCCATGGATGACATAAAAGAGACTGTTCGAAACTCTGGTGACAAATTGTGCCGCGTTTTAACTTCATTGACAGTTAGGCTTTCTGACGTCTCCCTAACCAATATAACAGATGCAAGTCAAGCAATGGATATTGTTCTTCCTTTTCTGCTCACAGAAGGAATACTAAGTAAAGTTGACAGTATTCGGAAGGCATCTATAGGAGTTGTTATGAAGCTTGCAAAGGTTAGCATCTTTCTTATGCTTTTATGGGTGAAGAATAACTGTCCCTGTTACAATGTGTTATAATTAATCCAATAATGAATGAATTTTGGGGTGTTGTGTATTCTCTAGCAATGGAATTTTTTTTTTTTTTTTTTNTTTGTTTTCTTTTGGTCTTTCCTTCTTGGGGATGTGACATGGAACAATTTATAAAGAATAAAGTGCAACAATACAAACACAGTAAACCCAAGGCCCACTTAAAAGTGGACTCGAGAAAAACAAAGAAGAACAGAAAAACACATAATGACCCTAGATGCAGCAGCTTCGCAGATAGCACTGGCATTGGTTGATCACCCAGTCATGAAATACTATTTGATATCCAAGAAAATAAAAATGTGAAAACTATACTCTTCAAAAAAAAAAATTATTGCAAAAACTATAAACATCTCATAAGTAACTCCAATAAATTGGTAATTGCTTTACAGATATTCTGAAGAACGGGTGGTAGAGAGCAACCATGCATACTTAATGGTAAAACTAATTTGCAAAGACAATAGGAGGGACTGAGAGTAAACTGGTAGTAGATATTAAATTTTAAGTAAATTACATTAACCAACTAGCTGAAATATGGTTGTAAGTGATAGCCCAAGTTCATTAGATGTTAATGGAACCAGCAACTTGTGCTCAGTTGGCTTCTTAAGCGAGGATAAACACTTTTTAACCTTTGTACAGGAGATTTTATAACTAATTCAATCCAGTAGAACCTTAATCCTTGCCTAAACCCTTATTCTTCTTTCCTTTGTAGCATCTTTTACTTGAATTAAAACTCCCTAGAGATTATTGGCACAAGACATTGACCATGAGGTTCATGACCGCCTATCCCAATGGATATTTTAAACCGTCATAACAAGCTGTGTACCATCAAGTAAATCATGACCAAGGAAGAGGAAGTTTATGTTGTGGCCTAAGTTGGAGGGTAAAACTTTTATCTCCTGTTTGTTTTGGTGTCCAAAATAGGAATTTAAATTCTGCCATAAGTTGGAGACAGTGAGCCCATTAGAAGGTTTTATATTTTTTATTTCTTGGTGCTCACAAGTATATGAATGTTTGGTTTTAAAGATCTACCATCTCTATGGAAAAATGCAGCCTTAAGTGGTCATCCTTTGCTTCCTTAAATTAGAATTTATGCGTTTTCGTGTGTTCATTTAGAAGTTTATGACCTTTCGTAATATTTTGAATTATGTACAGGGTGCAGGGATTGCAATTCGTCCACATTTATCTGATTTAGTTTGTTGCATGCTGGAAAGTTTATCAAGCCTTGAGGACCAAGGGCTAAACTATGTTGAGGTTTGGCAAGAACTGCTTAGAATTTAGCTTATGCTTTCTTCAACATGTTGGTTAATTTTACTCTTTTGTTCCAGTTGCATGCAGCAAATGTTGGAATACAGACAGAGAAGCTTGAAAATTTAAGAATTTCAATTGCAAAAGGGTCACCCATGTGGGAAACTCTTGATCTTTGCATAAATGTTGTGGATACAGAATCCTTAGATCAGTTGGTTCCACGTCTTGCTCAATTGGTCCGATCTGGAGTGGGCCTAAATACAAGGTTTGTAGTTGTGCCATTTTAATGAATGACATCATAATTTAAAGGATAATGATTGGGAATGTGAAGGATTTATCTGTACATGGTAACAGTTTGCCATCTTTTCCTTTTCTACAAATTAAATTTTGGATTACTTGCAACTAATGCAGCTACAAGTAACAACTTTTACATTTCTCACAAGTTTAACAGAACCAAATCCTTTAAAAAATAGGCTTCTTTTAGATACGAGTCCGCATATAGTAGAGTTATTTTATCATAGTTGAAGAGGAATAAATTGTAGAAAGTAGTTTAGGGATTAATTTTCTGTGTATTCTTCTCCAAGAAAGAGAGGGATTAAATAGCTATACAGAGGGGAAAAAAAAAAANAAAAAAAAAAAAAAAAAAAAAGGTAATATGCTCATCTACAATTAGTTAGCACCATAAAACTTTCCTATCTGAAAAGTTGACTCCTACACTCACGCCAACATTCTCCTGCAAAGATATCTCGAATGCCCAACTTTTTAATTGAGGAATAGAAGACCTTATTTGAAACTTCCTTTGTAGCATATCTGCCAGTTGATCATCTGTCTTCACAAAAGGCAAGCCAATGATCCTATCTACCAGTTTCTCCATGATGAAGTGTCTATCCACTTGAAATAGGCAGAATAAGTTTCAGTTGGTTGAGTCATCTTTCTAGTCAAGTATCCTGATTCTCTTCCAATGACATGCATCTTCAGCTGACAAGGATAGATACCAAAATCAGTTTTGAGGCTAATCTATTTGTCTCATACATGCCTTGACATAACTTATGCTATGAGTGTGATGTGTCAATTTATGCACAAGCCAGGTGAAGCTCACATGGATGTTGTACATTGATTCTTGGGTATTTGAAATCTGCTCCACGTAAAGGTTTGATGCTGTCTATACCCGGGCATCTAGAATTTGGGGGATATACTGATACTGATTGAACAGGACCAATGACTGATCGAAGGTCAAATTCTGGATGCTTTACATTTGTTGGGGGAAATTCAGTCATGTGGAGTAGTAGGAAGCAGCGTGTGTTGGCTAGATTGAGTGTAGTGTTTGAGTTCAGGGCTATGGCACATGAGGTTTAAGAATTTTTATGGTTAAATATTTTGATGTTAATGGGGCAATTGGGTCTCAGTCCTGTGAAACCCATGAATCTTTACTGTGACAAGAAGGCTGTCGTTAGTAATGATTTGCTGGGTGGGGGGGACCTGGGCTTCCTAGTATCTTTGCCCTAACTTTAGTGGGAATATTGGAGTATTTAGTGTAATTAGAATATTCTAGAGCTATTCCCTGTGTAATTAGGAGTAATTACTAATTAGTAGTTGACTTTTTACACTATCCTTTTATTGTATACATTGTACAGTTATACTAACCTCTTAATTGGAGGAGAATACATAACACAATTGGACCCAATAAAATAAAATTTTATACTGAAGTCACATTGTGCTCTTTGATGTCCTTGTGGAATTTATTATGTGTGATTCAAAAAAAAAAGTTAGAATAATTCTGCAGGTCTATCATTTTTCAAAAATGATAAACCGAGTATCTTGCATGGTTTCCATGATATGGGCATATGCAACTTAAGGGAATTGGATAATATGTCCATCACACAATGATCTAACTGTTATCTATGCTTTCCATGTCTTTATGTATACTGTCACAGGGTTGGTGTTGCCAACTTTATTACCCTACTAGTTCAAAAAGTTGGTGTTGAAATGAAACCATACACAAGCAGGCTACTGAGGGTGTTGTTTCCTGCCGTCAAAGACGAAAAAAGTGCTGCATCAAAACGTGCCTTTGCTGGTGCTTGCGCAGTAGTTTTAAAGCACACAGCACCCGCTCAGGCTGAAAAGTTGATTGATGACAGTGTAGCTTTGCATACTGGTGACAGAAACTCTCAAGTTTCGTGTGCAATTTTATTAAAAAGCTATTCATCCATGGCCTCAGATGTCGTGAGTGGATATCTTGCAGCAATTATTCCAGTTATTTTTATCTCAAGGTCTGAATCATACACTTGGTTGCTTTTTTTTCCCCCTTTTCATGGAAGCATGTCATTGACACACTTTTCAAATCCTAAATCAGTTTCATCAGTATCATCAGAAACAATATTATTTATTTGCTTAGTAAATCATGTTCTTAACATATATATATATAAAATATAGTTTAGACAATTCGGCAGTACCAAATTTAGTGGTGAGTTAACTAGGGGGACATTAAAGTTGAGCTGCTATTTCATTAAAGGTGTCACGATAGTGAAATATTTTCAATTTAAGTTTAGGAGTACCTCAAAATAGTTGGGTTTTGTCCAAAAAAACTATTAAGGAAAGTAAAATTTGAACTATTACAAGAATTTTATCAAATAGGGAATTAAAAATGAATGGAACTCTCCACCTTGTAATTTGCCTTTGTTACATGTCTTTTCTTAAAACCATTATCCTGGGAGGTTTCGGACCTAGCAGTCAGGCTGAAGTAGCCAGCATAGAAATTAATAACATACTAGAATCTCCATTGAGTAAAATTCTGGGAGTTTATAATGATCATCATCGTTAGACAACATAAAAATTATTCTTTAAATGAATTTTGATTGGCCTTGGAATCGAATGTGTTCATATGCAGATTCGAGGATGACAAGCACGTTTCTAGCCTGTTTGAAGAATTGTGGGAAGAACATACAAGTAGTGAACGGGTAGCCCTCCAATTATATTTGGCAGAAATTGTTTCTCTGATTGGTGAGGGCATTGCATCATCCTCATGGGCAAGTAAAAAGAAGGTAGGTTTTATCTCTTCTATTTTCCCCCTGCCATTAATCACATTGTTTATACATTGCAATTTAGTCTTTCATGCAAATCTTTTTTCTTTCTAATGGGCATTTTTTCAACTTGCAGTCAGCCCAGGCAATTTCGAAGCTCAGTGACGTTTTGGGTGAATCCCTGTCCTCTTACAATCATGTCTTGCTCCAATCTCTTATGAAAGAGATTCCCGGTCGGTTATGGGAGGTAGGAATTTACGCCATTCCCTGAAAAGATTAATCACTTGTCTTTCCAGAAATAAAAATAAAAATTCATTCTAAATATATGCATTTGCTGTTTCTATGTTATTCAAATGGCAGCTTTCTTTACTGGTTTTTTTAATGTGACAGGGAAAGGATGCTCTATTAAACGCAATAGGTTCTCTTTCCGTGGCATGCCATAAAGCAATTTCTACTGATGATCCTGCCACTCTGAATGAAATTTTGAGCGTAGTTTCTTCTGCATGCACAAAAAAGACAAAGAAATATCGTGAAGCAGCTCTCTCCTGTCTTGAGCAGGTAAGCATTCCATCATGGGCTCATGGTATATAGAGCTTGTGTAAATTGCTCCTTCTTTACTTCCAGCTTCCAAGCTTCATGTAACACATTTCTATTGCATTTTTTTTTTATTTTTTATTTTTATGCTTAAGCAAGATTATAGCGGTTCTGGTTCTATAACCTTCAATTCCTGAAAAATCTCATAATTCTTTGATGGTTGTGGAATCCACAATGTGGATTACTTGGGTGCTGGAATTAGTAAGGTGGTACTCTTTGAAATGTGCAGTTTTGGCCTATTTTTGGATAGTTCCATGGTGAAGGGAAAGTAATAGAATAATATAGGACAAGTAGAGGAAAGTGAAACTTTTAAGGGGAAGAATAAATCTTTGGCATCGGAAGAAATAATATTATCGTAAATTGATTGTCTCAATATGAAGCCAAACACGTCTATCTATATTTAAATATTTACATAACTGACAAAAATAGCAAAAAGAAACTAATAATGAAGTAATTTCTTTAAGCATAAGCTTTCTAGTGGGTTATGAAAACTTTATTTTGAAATTATCTATCCCATATTTAACATGGAATAATATTTACTACAAAAATCTACAATATCTCTACCATCATCTCGATGACATCTCCAAGATGTTGCTAATATCATGCCACCCAATTTCAACAGAAATTTTTATGGAAATATTGGGATTTTGATGGTTATTTGGATCATTCACAGGTGGACCGTTAGACAGCTGGCTCAATATGTAGATATGAATGTAGGGACCCTCTGTTTTCTACCATTCTTAGAAGTGGGCCAATTATAGTATTCTACCAGCTTAATATTCGGAACCGTACAAGTAGATGATTGGAATTTACAAAGAAAACTCCACTTTTGGTGCTTTCTGGAAGCTGATTGATTGGTGGCTTTGATAGGGATTATAGGGTTTTAAGTGTTGGTTAGAGGTTAAATAAGGTGTGCTTTTGGTTGGATTTTAGTTAACAAATAAGATTTCTGAATTTCTGATAAATTTAAATTCTGATTGTTTTTCCTCCAGTGATCAAACCGATCAAAGCTGATGATCCTTTCCTATGATGGATTGAATTTGGATTATCTGTATTCTAGTCAAACTAGTTCATTGTACAGCTACTTGGTTGCAATCTAGATGATGAGAGTGCACATGTTCAAAAATCTAACTGCACTTCTTACTGGATGGGTCCTGGTCATTTCCTTGCAATATGCTTGAATTCATGTTCTTTCTTTTACTGTTTTATGGGCTTCTGGAATATGATATGGTTTTATATACTTCTGTTCATTTTTCATGATGTTTAACTAGAAGTTTCTCAGTTGCAGACTTTTCTGCTTGGTTTTATAGTTTCTGTTTCTTCAATAAATTTTTGTTTACCAAAAAACAAATGTTTAACTAGAAGTTTTCCTGCCCAAATTTCAGGTTGTTAAAGCCTTTGGTAATCAAGAGTTTTTTATTGTGGTGTTTCCATTATTATTTGAGATGTTCAGTTCTGCCACTCTCAGCAAGTCTGGGAAAGCAACTTGGACTGGTGATACTGGTAAAACAGGTTGGTACATGACAGTTGTTCTTATTGTATTGTATGCAAGATTTAATTTATAATTTTAAAGTTGTAGCGTAAGTCGCATAAGTTGAGCATCCGGTGGCATCGATTGATAATCATTGGATGCTTGAATGATTTAGGAGTTTTGGAGTATGAATAACTATGAAACTCACTTCAGCAGAAAAGAATTCCAACATTCTTATTAACTGAAACCACGTGGGGCATGGAACTATCATCTTTATAATAGATGTTAAGGCTTATGATGTACTAGCAGACTGACAGTATGAATATATCTTTATTTACAGAAGAGGATCAAATTGAACAGGTTCCTGTCCCACACGACAAAATTTTGGACTGCATGACAGCTTGCATCCATGTGGCACATATAGATGATATTCTTGCACAACAGAAGAACTTAATTCATGTGTTGATTACCACACTGTCATCTGGATGTCCATGGACAGGTACCCTCTTGTGCCCCTATGTTTGTTTTTCCCCTTTCTGTTGTACTCTTGTAAGATAGTCCCTTTGTTAATTGGAGTTTTGTGGCAGTCAAAATATCTGCAC
The DNA here is from genome assembly GCA_003254885.1 of Purshia tridentata. NCBI lineage: Eukaryota > Viridiplantae > Streptophyta > Magnoliopsida > Rosales > Rosaceae > Purshia > Purshia tridentata. The sequence goes on along the minus strand of QANT01005901.1, from coordinate 7,324 downwards.
TTACATTGACAAAGCAACTTTGTTCAAGGCTCCAGAAGGTTCTGGATGACTATCAAGAAACTTCCGCTCATGCCAACATAATTTCTTTAGTTCAGGAGGTGATCATAGTTTACTCATCATTGTATTTTTCTCTGGAACTTGTCTAACACCTTTTTTTTTTTTTCTTTTTTTTCCTGCTTGTGTTCAGTTGTTTCACTCGTTGTCACCTCAAATAATCGAATGCTTGCGCACAGTTAAGGTTGCCCAGGTTTGTCACCTTTTTCCTTCTTTGGTATCCTGTGCACATCACCTTTGCTCTAGTGATTGTTAATTTGTTGACCTTTTATTATTCATTATATGGCTTCCAAGTAAATCATCACAAAACCAGAAGTAAATGGGATTTTCAGCATAAAACACATCTATGATGAATACTGGTAATGAAATAAACAAAAAATAAGAAAACTGTTTCAAGTATGAACATTAATTACCAACGCTTAAATGTTTTGAATTTTCCAAGGATTGTTGAAATTTGTTGATGACATTAAAGAATAAAGATTAGGGGACCATTTTCGTGACGTAGATTATACATATTTTGAACCTTTGGGTACTATAGTACTTTGCTATAGGTACTAGTTAATTTATCATGAGTTTTTGTGCACAATTGTAGGTTCACGTCACTGCTTCAGAGTGCCTTCTGGTGATCATGAAGCTGTACGAAGGGCTCCGATCAATAAATTGTACAGATGTACAATTTAAGGGTGAGCTTCTTCATTTGTATGAGGTGGAGAAAAACGGGGAAGCAAAATCCTTGCTGAAAAACTGTATCGACAGCGTTGAAAACCTAAAACAAGAGAATGTAAAAGATAGCTGAATGTGTGTAACATACATTTTTAGAACCATAATAGCCAAACCACAATTTGTGACACCATATTTTTATAGCCAAAAAAGGATCAGAGATAGATGAAAGCAAATCTAATGTCACTTTTTATCAAATCAAAGATATTACTTTCGACTCAGGAGAATTGAGTTCATATTTTCTCCATATTCTTGAACTTCTTAATTTATGAGATAAATTGCTTCAAAATCAAACAATTTGTCGTGTACGGATCCTCTTTTATGCAGACTTTTAATTATTTCGTTGGCTCCTATGCAACATGCATGGTTAGTAATATCAATTATAGGAGGGACAGAAAACAGGTATGTTTATTTAAATAACTGGTATGTATTTTATGTTTACATAAAAAATATTATTAAAAAAAGAAAAAAGAAGGGGGTTGTTATTGTGGTATAAGAAACATGTCAAAGAAAGACTAGTAAGCGCGGTGAACAATTTTCCTTTTTCGTTTTTGTTGCATCTCATAATTTTTGGTAAGCTCGTTATTTTGAATCCAAATGAAATTCACGTCTGTTGCAATATCCAAGCCTTCAGGGGTTTGGTTTTCAAATCTGTTTTCCACAATATTTTAGGTCAATAATAAACAAGTCCATTCTACAAAAGGAGTAAGGGTTTGTTTGGCACTACTTCTTAGAAACATTTTTATTTAGTGGTGTTTTTACTAGAAGCGGTTCTGGTAAGAAGCACATACAAATTTTTATAAAAATTCTAAGTGGTTTATCCGAAAGTACTTGGAGTGTTTTTTGATAAAAGCACCTGTCAGGTATAAATTGTTGCCAAACAGGCCCTAAAACTGAGGGTATCCTTAATTTCGTCAATTTGGTTCACTTCGACTCCTGTGCAATTCTCATTGAATTGGAAAAAATTAAGAATGTGCCCTTGAACTGCAATTGATGCAACAATACTTGTCATATAAATGTGATTGCAAATTACCTATTCGAAAATACTTTTTAATGTGTTAAATAATTAGACTAGGACTCGAGTTATGGGATATAGGCATGTGTGAGTGTTCGAGCTGTAGTTAGGAAGATCATTTGTTGACCTCACAACAAATCAGGGAAAGTCTTGAATATCATGTATCTCATATCATATAGCATGCCACTCTGGTACTTCATAGGTTTATGTATGATATGTATGCATGCTCAATAGCCTCAATCAATATAACTAGTTCTCTATTGATTGACACTCTGTGTTCCTCAGCCAATGCAAGATCAAGCGATTGTGAACTACAAAGAAAACCCTTAGTCGCAATATGTTTGTTGCCTAAACGATATAGGACTTACTAATATTGTGTTTATGGCTAACTGTTTGGGTGATCTAGATTAAACTTTGAAGAAAACGAGTGAAATATAAAGGAACTTGACTAAAAATAAGCAGAGATGTCCTTAGCCGTTAGAGCCACTGTTCTTGCCCAATTTGTTGATCATGTTTCGTTACTAAGCTTTTGAAAAGGAAGTAATAATTAGAATCCTTAACATTTTCACTTAAATGATCAACTAATGAGGCTCACTTGGAGACGATAGTAGCTAGCATGAGTGTTTAAAGCCTAAATGACTATAGAAGTAAATAACAACACTAAACAAAGATGAGAATATAAATGATATTGAACTCATTGCTATTTAAAACTGGATATACAAGTTTGGTAAGGAATACAGTTATAAACGTAGAAAAAAACAACAATGAACTTTTCTTAAACATAGGGGAAAAATATTTTATCAATTGAAAAAAATACAAAAAGAACAAAGATGAATTGATTCAGAAAATAATCAAAGACTATTTGTCATTTTCAGGATTTTGGTTTTTGTGGGGTTTTTCATGATTCTTTCTTCTTTTCCTATAGCTTCCCTTTTATACCAAACATTTCCTTAGTCTTAAAGTCTTGGTAGCTAGGTGTGTGACTGTGAATGATTTGCTTTTGAGATATTTTGAGAGGTGAGACAACTGTAAATGAAATGAGAAATGAGTTAAGATTGAGCATGATGAGTCTTGTGGGCTGCTTTATATTTAACATAGCGAAATGAAAAATAGTTGGCCGAGATAACTCTGATTAAGCATGTATCAGCCAATTCCCATGTGTTTTGTCTTTTTCTCCTACTACATATCTATTTTTAATAGACCAAAAAGTGATGATAATGATGATGGATCCACCAACCAAGACTAAAGATGTCATCTTTTGCCATGCCTACGTACAACATTTCTTGAGAACATTAATATGAACATTAATATATATATATATATTAATATTCTCAAGAAATGTTGTACGTAGAAGGCATGACAAAAGATGGCATCTTTATTCCACCGGGAGAAGCCCAACCTTTCAATTCCTTTAGCTTCGGCTCCTCAGCCGAAGGCTAAGAAGTTGAACACATATTTAATATTCTAAATATTTTGGTGGGTACAAACAATTACACATGCTCAATTGAAAGAGTCTTGATGCTCAATTGATTGAAGTTTGGTGAGATGAGCAGTTTTCATTACCCCTATTGATAGACCCGTGATGTCAATTGATATATAGAAATTATTAATTTGGCAAGCTACACTCTTAAACTAATTTCTTTGTGTGTATCTATCTTTAGTTGCTTACCAAATATGCTAGTGTCTTCATAAACTAACTACCCTTAATTGTGATCATTGATAGTGCCTCATTTGCCTATCAAATCTATGCGCTGATATTCAATAAAGCACTGTGACCATTGATAGACACCAAGTGTTGTTGAACTGTTAATTGATACACAAGGCCAGTGTACTGATTGATTATTTAAGTTGTCTGTCTTTGTCCAACAGTCCTTTTATGTTGATCTCTACACTTCAGATCTGTGATCTTTCATTTGGAGCGTCAAATCTGTTGGGTTCATATAGCAGATGTGGATCTTTGGAAAGGTTATAAGCCATCAAAAATACAGTTAGAGATTCTCTCGAGTAATAACTTGTATGTTTACTTTTTTTTTTTATGCAGTTGTGCTCTTATATGTTTATGCATTGTTCTTGATATTCAGAATATTATATATACATGCATATTCACATGACCTTTTGAACCTCCCTTCACTTCAGAAACATTATCTTTATATGTTCAAGTGATTTTTTTTTTCGCTTCACCCACAAACACTAATTGTGCTATAATCTCATACACATTGCATCTCTTGTTTTCATTTTTTTGAGATCTCGAAATATTACCGAATCGAAATTATTGGAATTTTATTAAAAGTTTCGTTTTTAGTCAAAATTTTCAACGAAATCGAAATTCTTTTGAAATTTCCTTTGAAATTTACATATTTTATTGAAATAAAAAATTTTATTAGAATCCAAAATTTAAGGTAGAAGCTGATTGGCAAGCAAACAACTGTTGAATGCCAACTTGCTGAGGAAAGGAGGGATACTGTTTTGGGAAAGGTTTGGCTGCCACTCCAAGAGTGAGAATGATGAGTACTCTTTAAACGGTACATGTTTCTTACTTGGTGCATATCATTAGTGCATATCATTGGCTTGCTCCTGTAGTTTTTTGAAGCATTGAGGCTACCTTTTCTGTCTCAGTAAAAATCATTTGTGTGTGAATGTTGTGATGTCTATGTATAACTTACTTTCTCATACTAGATGCTCTACATAGTTTATACCATATGCAGTTTAGATCTTCTCCTTGGTTGTCCTTTATGTTAGATTCATCTATCAACCAAGAGTTTGAGAAAAGTTTGGTAGTACTTACCTATTCAACCCTTTCAAGGCACATTATAGTCTATCTAGCGAATTAACAATCACACATGCAAGGAATGAAAATGTAAATTTGGCCTAAACTATGACAAAATCTGATTTCTCCCTTTCCAATCCAATCTCTGATATGGTTAGAAAGATCTGGAAGTTAGATTTCCAAAGAATTTTACGGATCAGGATTCCGAGTTTTCTAGAAGACGTTATGAGTGCATTGGTGCAAGAGGTTCAGTCAAAATGTGAGATTCGTCAAAGAGGATTGGTCCTAGTTTTCTGAAAAAGTTGGCTTGAGCCATTTTTGACATAGACTCTACATGTGTTTTCTGAATATTTTGGGAAAGTTCCACATCTTTTCAAGACTACCCAATAGTGGTCAATCTTAGAGAGGGCTTAGTAACATTAGAAGAAGCCTTTCCAAATAATGAAAGAAGGACTCCAATTCATATATGGAAACCTTGGAAGTCCAAGCTCATGTCAAAATTCTTGTGGACCAATGAGATAATTGATTATAAAATAACTCAAATTCAGAAAAAGAAAAGGGGAATCGATTAACCACAACAAGCCGCATAGACACACCAAGGAGGAGACTTTGCTGCGTTCTTGGAGCAAGGGGAAGCCGAATGGATGTCTACTCATCAAGGGGTTTATTCTATTCGAATTTTTTGTATGTTTTTGCATTCATAAGTTGCTGAGTTTGGCATGTACTATGAGTGGTTAGTTTCTTTATCTAGGGTTTTGATGTAGCCTAGCGTGATGGTTCTATGTCTTAGTTAACAATTATTTTTTAATCAATTTATGTTTCTAGTTTCATTCAATTGTGCTTAATATTATCATGTGTTTGTTTAGTGCTTTATCACCATTATTTGAATGCACGTTTAAGACGAGGTTAGGCCACAAAGAATGGGTAATCTTGATATAGCTCTGTTGAATGATTGAGATGTTTTTTAGGCACGAACTATGTTTAGAAACTTTTGGTTCTAATTGTTCTTTTTGCACTTAATGGATTTCTAATTGTAATCTTAGCCACAAATAATGGCATAAAGCAATCTAGGAAAACTTGAGAATGACCACAAAGAATGGCTTTTCTTAACTAAGAAAAGAACAAACCCTAGAACTAATATTGAACCATTTTCCCTTGTTAATTAAAGACATAGAAACAGATTGTTATGGTGAAGTCAAAGCCCTAGTTCCCATCTATTGATTTCAAAAAATACAACTTATTCTCTTTAATTTCTTTGCATTTTATTTCATTGTTTTCAAACTCAATTCCAACAATCTTTCTTTTAATTTTTCAGTTTTATTTAATTCTTCTTTCTTTTAAGACATATTTTTTCAAGTAGTAGTTAGGATTATTTTTCAAATCTTTGTGGGATCGACTTGCTTTTGCATATCTATAGTTCAATTGTATTCGTGCACTTGCGAGTTTACTAAACATTCAACAAAGACTAACTAGTAATTTTCATAACCATAGAGTTCTGACTTGACATGTTGTACAGCTCCATGAATAGGATTTTCTAGTTCAGTGGACATGGCTCTAAGCATGCACCCACATACCCGCTCTAGTATGTGTCTCTACACAGTTGCATGAGACTCACCAACCCATAGGAAGCAAGCGTATATGTGCTAGCTAGTCTTGACTTATTAAAATGTTAATGCCCAGTTAACGTTCCCTTCATTGACTACCAACATATAAGAATCCAAGCTCATCATGTTTCTTCGCTTAGATTTCCATGGACACATTTATTCACTTACACGATAATTCTAGAGTTCCAGTGTAGTGAATAATGCTTATACCCTATTAATATATAATACAAATTAATTAAAATATCTCTCAAGTCTAACACCTTTGGTTATTGTCATTGGTTGTAGAACATGTTTCCAACCATAGTATGCATCATTTCATTAAAAATATTGTTAAGACAAGAAAATTGATGTTTTGTAATACAAGATAAGGATCAAATTGCTGAAATTTCCACCAAAGCTTTGCCAAATGACAAGTTCCAATATCATAAAGAACTTTTTGGGAGTTAAGAAACAAGGTATCGAGGTATAGTGTTAAAGTTAAGGGTGAATTACATAAAAATCACAAATATAATTTCAAATTCCATAATGGTCAATACTTTATGTATTGACTAAAATGAAATTTTTGAAATTATGCTCACATGCAACTGTCCATAAAAAAATTATTTATTTACCATCCTGCCATTACCACTACTTACAAAATGTTTTGAAATAACTAAAAAAACAAAAAGGGCAGTGAAGTAAATGACATGGGCTGACACGGAAAGCCCATTGACCTTTCTGTAACAAGACTATAAAACCCACTGACTATTGTGGAAAATAAAAGCCCAATATGATTTTTATGTAATTTTCAAATTAATCATTGATTTTTATGTAATTTTCTATAAAGTTAATACCCTTATTACTTAAATGTCCTTTATTTAATGGTTAAGTCTGCTGGTTAGTACATAGTGATTTTATATTACTTTGACTTATGTAATGTTTTGTGTGGCTTATATCAAAGCAATCTTTGTGTGGCTATTATTGATTAAGGTAGTTTTAGAGTTCACTTTATCAGATGAATAGAAAATCTTAGGAGCCGGAAAAAATGCCCTTGGAGAAAACCTCTAAGTTGAATTTTTCTTGCTTAACACTGTAAATAAGATCAAATTAGTGTACTGCAGCAACTATAGTAGCATAGTCTCAAAACCAATAGGGGACAATGCCGATGGGCAAGAGGACAACATT
>QANT01005900.1:0-13640 GCA_003254885.1 Purshia tridentata | reverse complement strand
GCAAGAATGTTGTTTGAATATAGAGTTAAAAAATAGACATTCAGATCGTTTATATATTATATGGAACAAGCTCCTATGAGGGATCTCGTAAATATGAAATCTCACACATGAAAGAGCTCATAAATATGGGGTTTTCTTCTTCCCCAAGACCACTACTCTTTCTGCAGGTTACGCCTCCATCTCTATCCACTGGTTGGTACATAGTTGCTTTTGTATTATTCTTGTTTTAGGTAGAAACAAGCTTGTGGATTGGATAACCGATCCGTGTGCACCCCTAATATGAACCGAACGGAATGAATAAGCCCCTAGTGTGAACCAAATCCACTGGTTGGTACATGCAGTTGAAGTTTAAGTTTAAGTTCCCACTATCCCAACTATTCCTTCTGGAAGTTTAAGTTCCACTAATAATCAGAGTAATCAAGAAAAAGAAGCTTTGATGTTTCCTTAGTCCACATCGAAGAGAACTTGTGAAAAATTATCTTTATTAAAGGTGACTTCTGGCTTTTCATATTATTCCATGTCCACTCAGTTTCTCTTTCTCATGACTTTTCGAAATAAAATGACAAAAAAGATTGACCAATAATAATGATCCACGGCTACACGACTTCACCTTTTTTTTCTTTTTTGGGTCAAAGGTAAATAAAAAAGAGAGCAAAGGGCGGGCCAAAGGCTCAAACCAAACTGTCACAGTCTGGTTGGGTTTCTTGTGCTTTTCTTGTTTGTAGTACAGGTATGTGAAATCTAAGGGTGCACAAACCTACTGAAAATAGGAGTGCAATTTCAAAATTTTCGGCGAATTTATGAAAAATTATTTTTATTAAAGGTTGTATGACTTTACTAGAAAGGCAATCACGGAAAGAAATTTTGAAGTTTTCTACAAAATTTAGCCGAAATTTCATTTTTTGGAGGTATCAAAATTTTATCACAAACCCATACATATTTCATCAAAATTTTGACCATTTCGTCAAAATTTCGCAGGAGCCATGAATGGCTTATGCAAATTTTTGAATTTCAATTTTCAGTTCCAACCATTTATACAAGCATGTAGAGGACGAAAAGTGAATCAAGATTGATACTTGGGTCAACCCAATTGGTTGCCAGAATTGGGCGAAATATGAGCGGAAGTCGCCGGCCATGGTGGCATTGATTGGCCACATTCTGGGCTTCTGGATGAATTGAAGTCAAGAGAAGGAGAGAGAAAAGGCAACCACAATTGAACCAAGGCCGGACGCTTGCCCACCCAACTTTGGCAGTGAACAAATAATGAGAGAAATGCGAGAGAGATAGTTTGATCGGCAGGAGAGAGAAAGCAGTGAAGGGAGAGTGGGAGACTAAGAGCTAGTTTGGGATTGAGGTGCCTTGAAAATAAGTTGCTTATTTCTACCTCAAAGCANTTGAAAATAAGTTGCTTATTTCTACCTCAAAGCAGTTTTTGGTGTTTGGTTAATAAAGTAAAATCTACTTATTTTGAAAACAGAGGTAGGGAAAAGCAGATTTTAGGGATTGGGGTAAAGCAGCTAAAGATATGCTTTCAAAATCTGCTGTGGGGGAAAACAGCAATAACTTACGAAATTGCCCTCAATCAATTTAAAAAATGACAATCTTTATCCCTCTCATTAAAAAATTATAGTAATATTTTTAAATTTTAATGGCATAATTACCTTTTAATTGACAAAATACAATGACAAAAAATATTAATATAAATTGAGTTTTATATATGTAAGTCATGAGAATAATTTTTACTAAAAAAATCATAAATAAAACTTAGAAAAAAAATTATAAATAAAAGTTAAAAAAAAATACCATAAATAAAAGTATAAAAAAACATAACTAAAAGTAAAAAAGCAAGTGAAAGCATTCTTGTTTTACCAAACCAAAAATTAAAATGCACTTTCAGCACTATATTTATTTTGGTCATTATATATAGCCACAGCACTTTTACATCAAAATTTACCAAACATTATACTGCTGCTTTTAAGATTCACAGCACTTTTAAAAACACAGTTTACCAAACATTTAACTATTTTACCTCACAACAGCTTTTTCTCACCATACAGTTACAGCAACTTTTTCTTACCATACAGCAATCCCAAACTGACCCTAAGAGAGAAAAATAAGAGAATGTTTTTAAAAATTTAGATTTAGATTTTGGGTTTATTATAAAAGTCTTTAAAAAAATAACAAAAGTGTCCTCGACTTCACACATTCGTATCTCTCAAACGGTAACTTAGATTGACTCACAGTTTGCGTGAATGGACTCGTAGACTCAAAACCTTTTTAATGGGTCCAAAGTGAAAACACAGCCCATTTAAATAAAAAGTCAATATTTGGCTAAGCCCGATTAAATTACAAAATTAAACATTTAGCCCAAAAAATTTGTTTTTCAAATAAATTCCCCAAAAATTTGAAATTAATTTCCAAATAAAATTTTGTAAAAATACTGGGTCTCACACCATATAGTTGACATATTAAAAATTACATGTCAAATTATTCTGAAGAAGTGTCTTGGGGTGATTATTTTTCATAGTACACCTACTCTGCACATGAAGATAGTGAAGACAATGAATATTTTGAACCTCATAAAAGTTCTATGTGGTACTGATTACTTATTTAATTCGTAATGCAATATTGAAGTATGTATAAAAAAAATTGAGATGTTATTTATGTAATTATTAATTAGTAAACTATTTTTTAATAATATTTATCTCTAGCGCGCATTATATTCATCTTATATGACATGAAACCTACTATATATAATTTAGTTTCTTCAATGTTTTCTATCAATGTATTAGATAGTATGTTAAACTAACATATGACAAAGTTTAATTAAAATTGACAAAGTTTTAATTAAAATCTTTGTATTTTGATAGCAATATTTTCGTCATTTTTGTCGAAATCGAAATTTCTTCAAAATTTTCATGAAACAGAAATTTCTTCAAAATTTTCACGAAACCAAAATTTCATCTATTCACTCCCAAAATTCTTGTTTGGCAGCGCAAGTTCGAGATCAGCATCATTCATGTTTTAGATCATCTATTAAACATCATCTCTACAAAAAATTAATCCAATTAGAGAATGTTTGGTTATATAAATGTTATCGAATAAATGGACAATCTATTTATTCCATGATATTGACACAACCAAATGATTTCCAATTGATTTGATTTTTTACAAAGATGATATTTAATAGCTGCTCTAAAATTTGAATAGTTACGATCATGATTCTACACTGCCGATCATGTAAGAGAATGGATATATGTCTTGAGTTAGAGCATCTCTAGCCTTTTCCTTATATTTTCTTCAAATATGAGGATAAGTTTCGAAAAAGAATAAAATTTGGGGAAGGCTCTACCATTCTAAAATTGAAAAATTTGCCAAAATCATCTAAAATTTGACCGTGAGAAGTTTGAGAAGAGTTTGGGGAGCTTCATCCATTCAACATGATTTGGAAAGAAATTTTAGAGAAATTTCAAATTTAGAGAGATTTTAAGAAGGGGTTGAAGCTGCGTTTTATGTTATTTTGCTTTAAACTTAAATTTGGGGAGAGCTTTAAGAAATGGTTGGACATACTCTTACATTGCCAAAACACGCTGCTTTGGCACCTCAGTTATTAAAAAACAATAGAGTGTTTTGGCACCTAAGTTAATAAAATAAAAAATTAGTGAAAGCCAAGCACACGCGTATATTTACAAACACTTTGCATGCAGCTTGCCCCTAGCTAGGTTCATAGTCAATATACATTTTACGGGTTCAATATAGTCAAACACAGGAGTATATATCTAGGCTCATGGGGTCAATTGACCACTGTTTCCCTAGTGTAGATCCGCCACTGAGTCATGACTCATGGAAGTCTCTCTTAATTAAATTGATTTTTTTTTCTTGCGGATATTAATTAAATCAATTTTCGGCAGAAAAATTGAGGAATTTTGTTGTTGATTAAAATTGATCATCTAGTGATATACCATAAGTGACCGGTTTCACCTTTTCTTTTGTAGAAAAATAAGAACTAGGGAATAATTATTTTCTCTTAATCATTCATCCTTTAGTACGAGGTATTTTGAGAAAAACCAATACAAATCCTATTGGGCGAGGAATAATCTACTTGGCCTAATTAACACATAATTCAAACTTACTCAAAAAGTAAATCTAAAATAACTAGGACTAATTTTCAATACTCTCCCTCAGGTTAGAGCACAGATATCATACATGCCCAACTTGCTAAGTGAGTCATAGAACACATATCTTGAAATTGCTTGATCAGAATATCTGGTAACTGGTATTCAGACTTAACAAAAGGAAACCGAATGAGCTTATCATCGAGTTTCTCCTCTATGAAGTGTCGATCCACCTCCACATGTTTGGTCAGATCATATTGACCTGTATTATATGCAATCTGTATTGCAAACTTATTATCACAATACAGATCCATAGTCCTTGAAGGTCTTAACCCCAATTTTGTCATAAGTATGCGAATCCAAAGCAACTCTTGTACTTTATACACCATTCCTCTATACTCAGCTTTTGCACTTGATCTTGCAACAACTTCTTGCTTCTTGCTTCTTCAAGTGATTAGATTATCTCCAACAAAGGTGAAGTATCCTGATATAAAGATTTTGTACGTTTGTCCTTGCTCCAGCCCAGTCTACATATGCATACCCTTATACATTGAGATGCCCATTGTTTGCAAATAGAACACCTTTACCTTTGCTTTCTTTAAATACCCCAATATCCTGTTAACTGCATCCATGTGTGCTTTTCCAGGACTATGCACTTTCTTTAGTACAATCCCCTCTTGGCTCTACCACTGCTAATCGTCTTCTTGGTAATAACATCTTGAAATTCATAGTTGACCAACAGAAATTAGATTACAATTCAAATGTGGGACAAACAAAGCATTATCTATGTGCAAGGTTGGAGGAAGTTTTACATAACCAACACCACAAACGAGTGAGGGAACTTCATTAGCATTAGTGATGATGGGTTTTGGGACATGGGAAGACAACCAAAAGAATTTAGACTTATCACTTTTCATATGGTCGGTATTGCTATAATCAATTATTCACAAGTTATTACAAATTTAAACAGAAGCAAAAAAAGTTAGAGCACATGCAGATGTACCGATGTATCTCCACTTTCTTCGACCCTCGATTTTTGCACCAATCAGCATAATTGGTACCATCCAATTTCTCCGGTGCTAACGGAGAGCTATCATGAACATATGGTGTAGGTCTTGAGGTAGAGGAATTCCCTATAGCACCATCTTTGGTTTTGATCTTACCAATAGGCGATGTGGTAGAATCCCCCATCATGTTAGGAATTTGGATTCTGCAATGGATGGGGAAATTTTTATGGAAAAAATTTTGTGAAACCTAAGAGAACATTTTGGGTAGGTTTGGAGTTTTAGGGTTTTTGCCCTAATTCTAATTTGATGCCCTATGAACAAACCTAGAACTATGATACCATGTAGAAAACTAGAACTAGGGAATAATTATTTTCTCTTATTCATTCATCCCTCAATATGAGGTATTTATAGGCCACGAGAACAAATACAAACCCTTTTGAACTAGGAATATTATCTACCAGGCCTACACATAATTCTAACTTACTCAAAAAGTAAATCCCAAATAAATTGTAATTCATTCTCAAAATCTTTAACAAGATGGGAGAAATAAATAAATGAATATATATATATATATATATTTTGTGGTCAAACATTGAAACAAACTAATTTTAAAACTAATTTGTATTAGAACTGTATGGTGTAAGATGTAATCGGAAGGGAATGATCGGTTTCACTCTTCACGGTTTAGTAATTGATGAGTAATGTTATGTGTACCATCTCTTTTGGTACCACATTGTTTACCACATCTCTAATAGAAGTAGGACCCACCAATACAAAGTAGCTAGTCTCACCACGATTAATTGAATCAAATTCTACACATTTATTTTCATTTTCTCATTATTATTTAAATTTTCATTTGTTTTTAACTATACGGGGAAAGAATGCTTAAAATCTCAACAAGTACTTCTTCCTATATTGCGTGGAAGCTTCAGTGGCTGAGTTGTTTATTCAATAAACTATGAATCCAGTACTCTTGACCAACTAGAAGTGACTGTTGGTGGCTGAATTGAGTCACAATTGCAAATGGTTTCTGAAATTAATTAGTTGCAAAGTTCATTACTGAAATGGCTTGGGAACTGCATTTTGCAATGGATTCAGCCCCTAATATTTGCAAGCCTCACTTTCATTATATGGTTGCATAAAAATTGCATTTTGCAATTAATGGATCTAGCCACTAATATATATTTGCAAGCCTCAAATTCATTTTATAGTTGCATAAAAATATAAATTGGAATATAAATTAATTTGACAGTTCTGAATTTGTAAATTTAGCAGATACTGCACTACATGTTGCATGATTTTTTATTTTCTGTTAATATTTTGAGACGAGCCTTAAGTCCGCTTCCTCCAGCACTCATGTTGTCCACAACTTAATCACTTGGAAAGTCCAAGTACGGAATTTTATCTGAAAAAAATTTCAATTCAATCACAACCTAATTGTGACTATATCACAATTTAGGTGTGACTGTCATTCAGTCATAACTAAATTTAAAGTTGAGTGTCGTACAGTCACAACTAAAACTGAAGTTGAGACTATATTAACCAATTTTCAAGACAATATAAAAGTATCAAGGGCAATTTTGTCAAAACTTTATAAATTTCTAAGACTCATCAGATGCGGGCCAAAGACAAAAATTTCAAATGGAAAGGCCCAAGACAAAGGCCCAACATGTTTATGATCTAATCTAAAAAACTATATTTCAGTTTGGTAGTCCACTTGAAATATTATATGGTCTTCATGCTATTCTAAACAATTATTAAGATTTAGTATTTAATCCTAAATTTCTACTAATTGAATCAAACTATACACATATTTATTTTCATTTTCTCATTATTATTTAAATTTTCATGTTTTTTTTAAACTATACAGGGAATTGCTCAAAATCTCAACAAGTACTTCTTCCTATATTGCGTGGAAGCTTTAGTGGCTGAATTGGGTCATAATTGCAAATGGTTTCTGAAATTAATTAGTTGCAAAGTTCATAACTGAAATGGCTTAGGAACTGCATTTTGCAATGGATTCAGCCACTAATATTTGCAAGCCTCACTTTCATTTTATAGTTGCATAAAAATTGCATTTTGCAATTGATGGATCTAGCCACTAATATTTGCAAGCCTCAATTTCATTTTATAGTTGCATAAAAATATATAATAAAATATAAATTAATTTGAAAGTTTTGAATTTGTAAATTTAGCAGATACTACCATACATGTTGCATGATTTTTTATTTTCTGTTAACATTTCAGTGAGACGGGCTTTAAGTCCACTTCCTCCAGCACTCATATTGTCCTCAATGTAATAACCTAGAAAGTCCAAGTATTTTGTTTTATCACAAAAGACCTCAGTACTATTGGAAGTGGATTTACTTTCTTATTAATTGTATTTTATTTGATGTGGGATTCTTCAACACGTCCCCTTACATGGGACCATCACATTGTGGGTCACACATGGAGAAAATCCACACATCAAAAATCACACAGGGCCAAAGGGGCCCACCCATCATGCAGGACCAAGGGGGCCCACCCATCACGTGGCACTATTTAGAGAACCGCTCCCAGGATCCAACTTGCTCTGATACCATGTAAACATTTCAATGAGACGGGCCTTAGGTCCACCTTCTCTAGCACCGATACTTTCCACGACTTAACCACCTGGAAAGTCTAGGTGTGAAGTTTTATCACAAAAAGCCTCGGTATTATAATTTCGTGAAGCTTGGTTGTAACACCAAACCCTTCTCTTGGCTTTATAATATTAAAAAAAAATATTTTGGAAGTCAAAATGAACTCTTATACAAGCACAGCAGACAAAAAAACGTAAGCAAGAGAGACAAAAATGGCAAGGAACTCATCAGGGGTTTTGGTACGACAGTTGCTACTTGGCAATGGCAGCAGGTCCTCCTGGGCAGGTCTTCTTCATCCTTCTATTAATTCATTCCAATCCCAAACCTTGAAAACCCTGACTTCAATCCCATTAAGTTTCCCAACTACTCCTCCATCTCCTGGACCACAGACAATTATTTCATCCACGTCAAAACCCTCCTACTTCAATTCCTTTCATTTTCTGCAACAGCCTCTCGGCCTCATCCTTCTCACCAGCTTTAGGTACCCCTCTTTCTCTTTCTCTTTCTTTTTTCCTGAATTGTTGTCACTCACAATTTTTTTTTTTTTTATAGGTCTCCCAAACCCTGTGCAGCTCATTGACTCAAACAAAAAATTTGTCCTGGAACTTGCGAAAATTAAAAGTAAACATTCACTTTTTTTTTTTTTGTTGAAATTGTTTAGTTTTGAGAAAACTTGTAATTTCATGAAGTTTTATCTTTTCCAATTGCTTGTGGTAGATGAATGTTTGCACGCAATTTTCCACTTCTTCATTGGCGCCTATACGTGTAAGTTTTAAAGAATTTACTTAATTTCATCAATAATCAAGTCATTTGCAATAAATAAATTGCTCCTTCTTTTGACTGACTCTTGGTGTACTCTTTGTGCAGCTGCGAAAATTAAATTGCTTGAGGACTTGCGTGAGCAATTCCCATCATTACTAATGTATATGGTTGACGCTCATCAGGTATGGCATTCTACTCTGGTGATCTTTGGTTAACTTGGATTATTTTTTTACTTTTGGGAACCGTTTCAGTTGTATTGTAAACTGTTTGAATCCCTTCTTATGATTAAGGTCAAACTTTCGTCAACGTCACAGAGTGACCCACTACTAATATAGCCCAGCACCACCATTGTCCCCAACTTAACCACATCTGGGTTCACCATCCGGGTAGGGTCAGGTCTAGTTGTTCTCTTTAGGTGTGGATTTTATTTTAAAAGTCCTCGGCACTATTAGAAGTAGATCCCCAACACTTATATCTATGGTAAGTAATTTGGTTCTTTTATTTTGGTGGAATGTAAATGGCCATACTTTTGTTGATCTGAAAATAGAAAACTACTTAATTTGCTGATTTTTGCATTTGTTGCAGCCTGATTATATGCACTTTATTTAGCGTGCTTTTTGTGTTTTGTGAATGCAGTTATATGTTGGTGCCAGTATGGTTCAAGTCAAGTTCTTTTCAAATGTGATTACTAATATGCTTATTCAATTATTTTCTTTCTTTCTTTCTGATATAAGATGCATTCAATAACATGTTTGTTAAACCTAGTTTTTTGGATATCTAGTGCACCAGATGAGTCATTGGCTTGCAACATTCCCAAGAATAGTCCGGAGGTATGTACCGTCTCTGTTTTAAACACATATATAGATTAGGGCTTGTCTTGTCTAGATTAAATCGATGTATTTAAAGAAAATTTAAAAAATTATATGCTCATATACACACACACACACATACATATATATATATATATATCATATACACACACACATATACATATATATATATATATATATATATATATATATACAGGCCTCTTCAAGTGTGGGATCTGATATTTATGGGATTGCTCATGAGGGCTTATCCTATGGGTATTTAAACGATCCGAACCATCTATTTTTTAAGTTTATATTTAAAGATAAACTTTGCAAAACATTAAGCAAATCGGAAACCTTTTAATTATCAAAATTTAATCAAATAATAGACAAACAAAATATTTCAAGAAACACTTGAAATTGTGATCATTTAATCAACGACCAAATGGTCTCCGATTAACCTAATTTTTTGCAAGCACGATCCTTCAATGGATACCAAAAAAGTAGACAGTGCCGATTATTGAAATACAATGTGTAGTTGGTCCATTAGGAATCCTACATTTGAGCTTAAATATGGGATATCATATTAGAAGGTGCTTGTATATATATAGATAAACCTTCCAATGAGAGATCCCTCATTTAGTGTTAAATAAGGGATCCCCTTGTGGGGCCCACACGAGTTGTTTTTTTATCGATCCCAACTGTTTATTTTTTACATCTTTATTGATAGATTATCCTTGCAAAAAATTAGCCAAATCGGAAATCATTTACCTATTTAACTTTGATCAAACAAATGAACGAACCAAATATTTTCAAGGAAACTGTCCATTTGTTTGATCAAAGTTAGATAGGCAAATGATATCTGATTTGGCTAATTTTTTGCAAGAATGATCTATCAATAGAGATATAAAAAATGAACGGTTCGAATTGACACAAAATGACTCGTGTAGGCCCCATTAATCATTTACCTATTTAACTTTGATCAAACAAATGGACGAACCAAATATTTTCAAGGAAACTGTCCATTTGTTTGATCAAAGTTAGATAGGCAAATAATTTTCGATTTGGCTAATTTTTTGCAAGAATGATCTATCAATAGAGATATAAAAAATGAACGGTTTGACTTGACACAAAATGACTCGTGTAGGCCCCATAAAGGGATCCCTCATTAGAATGTAACTGTATAATATATATATATATATATATATATATACACACACACATATATATATGTATTTTAATGTTGGATCCCTCATGGAGCCGACTTATATATAGTTTTTCAACAATTCGAACTATCTATTTTTTAGGTTTCTATTCATAAATTATTGATCTTTGTA
Organism: Purshia tridentata; assembly: GCA_003254885.1. Classification (NCBI taxonomy): domain Eukaryota; kingdom Viridiplantae; phylum Streptophyta; class Magnoliopsida; order Rosales; family Rosaceae; genus Purshia; species Purshia tridentata. The sequence continues at coordinate 2,989 of QANT01005900.1, read as the reverse complement.
AAAAATTAGCCAAATCAAAAATCATTTGTTTATCTAAATTTGATCAATTAAATAAGAACTAAATATTTTCGATAAAACCATTTATTTGTTTAGTTTAAAGAGATAGATAAATGATTTCCGATTTGACTAAATTTTTACAAAAATGATCTATGAATAAAAGTTTAAAAAGAAACTGTTTGAATTGTTGAAAATGGATTGGGCCATGAGGATGTGTGGGACCATGAAATATACTAGCATAGGACCATTGTTTATTCTAGCATGGGACCTATCTATTCTCATGAAATATCATTGGTCCTATCCATTCCCTTGGAAGAAGGAAGGGACATATCCATTATCATAAGTCCGTTGGAAAAGACATAGAAATATATAGGACCCATGTGGGACCATGGCCACACACCTTATGGGACCTATTATCCCTCTCTTCATAATGGGACCGAAGGTATAAAGAAAGCAAGGATAAGACCCTTAGCATTAACAAAAGGGGGGTTATTCAACCCAAAAGAGATATGACCCATATCTATGACAATGCAAAGGCACCCTTATTGAGGGCGTTATCACCCTCAAAGTATATGACCCATCAATTACACAATGATCGAAAGGTATTCATATCCTCATCTTTAGAGGTCGGATGCATCCAAAGTCAAGGATGCACTTGGCTTATAAAACTGCCCCAACCCCAAAACTCACCAAGGAGTGACGATACCTCCGAGTTCACGCCCAAACCACGTAGAGGTATCCAAAAATGGGGTTTCGGAGGTATCTCAAACCATAGTCTCTTAGGAGTCCAACAGTACTTATCAAACACAAAGGGGCTTGAATCCTTCCCAAATAAGGATTTAAGTATAGGAGTTCAATCCAATAAGGATTATACTTCTTGATGATTATAAGTTTACTAAACTTACAATCCTAAGGCTATGAGGATTAACCCATCCTCTTTAAATACATGCTCTCATAAGATCACAAATGTAATTAACTCTTAAACTCCAAGCCACTACTTTGAGAATATAGCGATCTTGTTTGCTAATTTAACCGTCAAAGAGCCTTTGGTCGACACCACACCCGTTCACCTTACCTCCGAAGGTTTTTCCATTGTTCACAGGACCTATTGTCGTCAAGGTTTCAGATCCTTGGAGATTTCATGTTACAACAAAATGCTTCAAATACTATTATTTGTAGGATCTTACATCGGAAGGCCTACTATATATATATATATATATACATAACAGTTTTAAAATTTCCGCGGATACGGAAATTTAACTCCTTGGTCCTATATTAGAATATTTCATGGTCCCACAATATATATATGTATACATAACGGTTTTTGAATCCTAAAATTTATCTTCGAGTTCGAATGATTGAGACTAATTTAGCTTAAATCCAATGGTCGGTTATCTATTTCTCAAAGTTACTTTCCCACCCATGAGCAATTTATTAATTTCTTTTGTTCAAAAAATTTTAATAATTATTTTATTTTATTATAGAATTTTTCTAAAATTGACGTAGCTCACTCTTCAGATGAGAAATTTATTGTACATATTAATATTATATATACTAGCCTTTGGCACGTGCTTCGCACATGTCCATTTACATTTTTTTTTAAATTAAAAGTTTTATAACTTCTCACCATTTTTTCATGTTTTAAGGTGTAAATTATTAAATTTTATTTTAATGATTGTATTTTACAACAATGTCATTTATTATGTTGTTTTTATGAGACTATTTGTCGAAAGGAATGGTAATTTAGACAATCTCATTTTTCGTGAAGCTTGTAGCACCAAACTTCTATCCTGACATTATAATATTAAAATTAAAGATAATATTTACTTTACATCATTATTAAATTTATATTTTTAAGTTTAATTTATATCATCATTATTAATTTGAACAACTTTATTAATTATTTTATTTTTTGTCCTAGGAATTTTCTTCCACCGATGTTGCACCACCCTCTTCAGAAGAGGAATTTATTGTAAGTATGTTTTTCTAATATTCATGTTACAGTTTTTTATTTATATATATTATATATAATAAATTTTTTTATGGGATAATATGTGTACTTAACTTAATTCGTTTTTTTTTTTAATTTAAATTCAATGATCTAGCCTGAATGTGAGATGATGATAATGATGCCTATTATTTTAACCAAGGGTGTACGTAGAGAAACCACAAAGTTGGCTTATACAAAAAATTTAAGTGGATCTATAAATGATAGAGGACGGTTTAGACTTTAGACCCAGGGCCGGTCCCGACTTTTGGAAGGCTTAGGAGCGAAAGTCTAAATTGGGCCCCTAAATTTAGTTGTACAAAAAGAAAATTATTTTTGCAAAACAATTGACAATTGAGAATTTGAAATCAATATTTCATTAACAAAATTTAGAATCAACAACACCCGAATATCTTGTATCCAGCTCCTTTAATTGAAGATTGAATTCCTTAATTTTCTCTGGTAGACTGTGATTAAAATTTTCTCCACTAAAAGTTTAAAAGTGCTCACCACTCATTGTTCAATCAAAAGACAAATAGAAGGAGTAAAGCCAGAAGCCTATTTCCTTAAGCCGATGAAGGTATTTCTTTTAATTCTTGCATTTACGCCTTCTGCCCTTCCTTAATCAGTTAATCCATTAATCGTCTATCTCAAGGCTCTTGTGAATGCCAAAAGTTTCTTTTCTTTAGAGAAAGAGTCACATCGCCAATCCCAATTCCCAAAAACCAACTAACCAAGCCTCAACTCTTTAGCCTTTTAGGTCTTTTTCCTGATTACTCTAAACATTTTTTTTTTGGGGTTTTCGTTGGGTCTTACAATAAGTCAATAAGGTTATCAATATAGATAGTTCTTTATTATTTTTTTATAGCATAATTTATTTTTAATATATATACAATATAAATTTTGTGAGTCCCTTTAAATGTGGGCCTTAGGCCGTCGCACTCCATGCACTCCTTTAGGGCCGGCCCTGTTTAGACCTGTTGCTTATCACGTATTTGACGAAGG
>QANT01005899.1:0-57730 GCA_003254885.1 Purshia tridentata | reverse complement strand
GAAAATCATGAATTCCTCTAGTAAAAAGAAAAAGGACAAATATTAACAGTTAGTACTCCATCCACAGGCCAAGCCCAGATTCCACCACCAAAACCCTTCACAAAAAAGAGTAACAGCCCAAACCATGCAATCATTTAAAGCCTTTAAATTTAGAGCCCCAAAAAAAAAAAGCCTAAAAAAAAAAAAATAAACGCGCGAAATATCAGAGTCGAGACAAAATACGTAAGAAAAAAACCCCGGTCCAACATATCAGCCGGCTTAATAGTAAACCGGATCGGTCCGACAATCCTGTTTAAGCTCCCGGAGCTGCATCCTTCACCTTACTCTGCAAATACCCACCATACTCTCTCGCATAATCCTTCACATGGCTGGCAGTATCGTAAATCCGGCTCCGCGCGTAGTCGACCCGGTCCGAACCGGGCGGGTGCAGCCCCTTGAAGTACCTGTACATCCAAGACAGACCGGCGACGACCGCGGCGCCGAAGCCGCAGATGGAGAGAAAAGCGGCGGTGGTTATGAAGAGGACGGTTCCAACCGGGACCCATATGGGGCTTGAGACGACGATGAGTGGCGTGAAGAAGATTAGGCCGAGGATGGTGGCGGTGAACGTTAGGCCGGTGAGGAGGAGAAGAATTCCGCCGGAGATGAGGAGGGTTAAGAAGCCAACGAGTTGGGCTGAGTTGGGTGCGTGGCCTTGGATTCTACGTAGGAATGTGGAGGTTTGATTGCTGTTGTTGTTGGTGTGTCTTGGGGCTCTTTGGGTCTGGGTTTGGGTGTGGACTGAGCTGGGGTGACGATCAGCCATTTTTGAGAGCTCAGAGACAGAGAGAGAGAGAGAGAGAGAGAGAGAGAGAGAGAGATCAAGTGAGTGAGATAGATAGAGAGACAGAGATCGGTTAACTCATTTGGGATTAAAGAAGGGGTGATGGGGTTTGGGAGGACAGGTGTGGGGAGATTTAGATTTGGAGACATGCAAGGGGACACGTGGAGGATGAAGGGAGTCTTGTCACTCCTAGATGAGTGTAGGAGAGACTGACCTTTTCTAGCTAGCTGAGAGAATATGGAGGGGAGATTCTGTGTGGTGCAGGCGCAGTGCAGAAAACTGTGGTCTTTTTTATGGCCATAAGGCCTCTTACTATGGTAAAGTCATTTTTTGATAGCCAAATGCTATTTTGGGTGTGTGAATAGTATTTTTTGGGTATCAATTTCACTATGGTACTGAAACTCATATTTGCATATCATAATTTTAAATCTAATTAAATTATACTTAACATTAATTAATTATTGAAAAAAGTTATAACATTGATTATATTGTAATAAGATCTTTAATTTAAGGTCAATATTGAATATATTTGAATATTTTATTTGTTCAAGTTAAAATTTCTCTATTTTATTATTCAAAAATGATAAATATAACATTATTTATTTATTTTGTGATGAGTACACACAAAAAACACATAAAGAAAACCAAATACAATCTACTAAAATTTTTTAAGTATTCAAACATGTGGGTCCAAGTCATTTGGGTACCACTTTTTCTTACCCTCAAATTTAGGTTTCAATATGGCAATTAACCCAAAGTGACTATCACAATCCGGTGCATAGTGGAGAAGTTATGGCCAAATGTTAGTCATTTGGGCTTTTGGCTATCAAAATTCCGGTGCATAGTAGAAAATGAAGTTGGTGCTGGTTGGGGGTTTTAGTGTAAATGTCTAGCTTTTTGGGTGTTTCGTTGCTGATTTGGATGATTAAGATATGCTTCAATGGCTTTGACATGGCACATCAATTCACACTCATCAATTTTTGCACCCTTTTGCTTAATAAAATATTATCTTTTGTGGGATGGTCGGTGAAAATCAGGTTGCTCCTATTTGTTTGGCAACTTTGAAATTCATGTAGCATCATGGTGAACTGAATTATTACCATAAATGACTACTACTTCCATTGTAAGCAAGACACAGAAAAGGGCAACGTTGGTGTTAATCTTGTTTTGCTCAGTGGAGTGTAGCCGAATATGTTAGACACGCAACTAAGATGAAGAGGAGGAAAAATAAAGCAGCAACAAGACCCACATTAACACTGGTGTCAACCTTGTTTTCCTCATGAGAAAGCACAGAAGGCAAAGGCATGCTCGATTTCAACCCCACAGTACCAGCTGCATTAATTTCAGTCAAATTGTTGTCTAATTGAGAATTATTGCTGTCAATTTCTGGTGATTCAGCTTCATGTGTCTCTTCCTCAAATTCATTGGTATGATTTTGGGTTGAATTCATTTTTGCGCTTCGGCCAAAAGTACTCTCAGTCTCAGCGCCCATTTGATCCATGTCATCCAATTCCAGTACCCCTTTAACTGACTTTGGCATAGAATATTGAATTGTTGTTGATTTGGCTACTGAATCACTAAATGAGACTCTCCTCTCTCGTGGTAAACTTGGTGGTGTCTTGGAGGGTTTAGTAGAATCCTGCTCCTTTTTAATCCCAGATGGAGAACTCACTTCATTGCCACCTTTGTTTCTTAGTATTGAAGTGTTCACTGGAGCCATTGATGTGGAAAATCTGCGGACTAGACCTCTTTTGTTAGAAGAATTTCTTCCAGAGGACGTGTTTGCAAATGAATCTGCATGTGAGTTATCTTTGCTTCTTCCCCACCTCTTAATACTACGTATGAAACTAGATTTCTTGCTGGTTCTTGATTGGCTACTTGAAGAGCTGTCAATGGTGGTAGTCTCGATTTCGTCGCTCAAAGTACTAGAGGAGGTCTGAGACGAAGTGCTGTCATAACTGGGATTTGATGTTAGTGGTTTGATTTTCTGATCATGTTCATGTTTCAAGGTCTCCCTTGATCGGTTCTTGTTGGCTTGGATTTCAAATCTCAAGCAAGTGTAGAGCCAACGCTGGTACACCAGTTGTTGGACCATGTCAAATCTGTTTTTCTGCAATCTTTCAACTTGGCTTAAGAGGTCCTCATTGGTGTGCTTTATCCTGATTATTTCTTCTTCAACCTTGGCAATGGTGTCACTCTGCAAGAAAAACATTTGGTGTATGAGAAAGTTACACATTGTTTTAGGTAAAGGGCCTCATATGCTTAACAAACATACTGTTTTTTTAAGGTAAAGATCACTGATGGTTAAACAAAATTTTATTGAAAATCCTGTGAAGCACTCGTCATATATGTACATATAGGTATATATCTACCTCAGTTGTGTTGGAAAGGGCAGCTATTCTGGCTTGAGCAGAGACCAACATGACTGCCAATTCCCTCTTTTCTAGCTCAAGCTCTTTGTTTCTCCTCTTCATCTTTAAAACTTCGAACTCAACATTTTCAACAACTTTGAGCTTCTTTTCAACTATGGCATCTCTAACAAAGGCTTCATCTCTGGGAAAGTTGGAAACTTGTTCTTCCACCGTCAATAACCCTTCCTTCATGTTGGACTCATTGAAATCTATCTTCTTGTGCATCTCTGCTATCATTTGCTTTGCCATCTCCAGCTGCTTCTTCGCCAAAACACACTGTTTGACATCTTCTTGAAGATTCTTCCTCTCAGCCTGCAAAGAAGTAATGGTGACATTGAGCATTTCAATCTCTGCTGACTTGTCCTCTAGATGCCTTTGCAAGTTAGCCATGTATGATTGCTCTTCTTTTAGACCACATAATTCAAGCAATTTCCTTTCAAGCCTCACTTTCCTCTGCTGCAGCTCCTTTACTAGATTATGTAGGAGCTCTATTTCAGTGACACTGTTCAATTGTTTTCTTCTAATAATTTCAGCTGCCTCCTCTTCTTCATCCTGCTGCATGTGAAATCAGTCTGTTTAATTACATTACATGTTAGCTACTTGTGTATGCATGTGTGCAAGAGAGAGAGAGAGAGAGAGAGAGAGAGAGAGAGAGAGAGTACTGAAATATAAGAATTTGTGAGATTCACTTCCTTTTGTCCTTCAATCTGTTGCTGTTGGAAGTTTGAGTCATCATTTTCTTGCGTACAAGACAGCATCATCAATTAGCCAAATAACCCACATGAGTTTATAAAAAATCTGGAAAACGCTAAACAAGGCCACTTCCAAACCAGAAACAAGTCCAATTAGGCAATTAGCAACATGAAAGAAAACAAAAAAAAATTAAAAGCTAATTCTCTCTTTGAACAGGAATAGGTAATGCCACATTGCTACTGCTTGCAATAAATTGGTAAAGAATGAAGTACCTGGTGGCTTGATAGTAGTAGTGGAGTAGCTATTTCTGTGTGAAACTACATATGCTGCAATTGTAGCTACAGCCAAAAAGCTTACTTTGATTATCATGTAGGCCTCACAGCCTCACAGGTCAGAAAACCTCAGATCCCCACCTGGGACATGGCATGACCTCAGAAAACAGTGAAATTTCCTCTGCTGCTTCACCATCAAAATACTCTATATCAACTATATCACAACTGGTGAAGATCATCAGCATGTTGTGGTTGATCTTTTCCCAGTACAATGACATTTAATGCTATTGGAAGGACATGCTATCAGTGTGAGATTTTTTCTTCCTTTGTTTGTAGTATCTTTTAGGTAGGGATGCGTACGAATAGAATGCGAAGCTCGAGCCCCTTTATTAGCAATATATGAGAATACACACATCTCTTAACACAAACTAAATTGGTATGGTCCCGTTCTGTTTAGCATGCACCAGAAGAAGACAAGCAGGATATTTTGGTATTGGATTAGTATGCGATGATGACTCAAAAGGGTCATTAGCCTTGGTGGTCCATATATTTATAGGGGTCCTAATGTTAAGAGGTTGAAAGGGCCCCATTATAGATAAACCCAAAAATATATATCTATATTAATTTTTTGTCAAGAATTTAGCTAATATTCATAAAGTTTGATCTGTAAGCAATTGTGGTAACACACATATTATGTTGACCACTTGACTTTATTATTATAGGAAAGGGAAAGATTTGAATCCCAGTAAGGGGGAGTTTTTATCTTCGTTAACTAGAATTTAAAATACGTAATACTTTTGAATTTCATCGATTCATACTAATTATTCAAAATTGAACTTGCCAATTAACAAGAAGGCGCGCCTAAAATAAACTCAAGAAAAAATGAAAAACAAAAACCTATCTAGTTTAGTGTTTTTTTAATCTAATTTTTTAGAATATGATCTGTTTATGTAAGTAGAGAAAAATATCATTAGACAATTAATGAGTTAGTAATTAATATTGCTATTAATATTCATCATTAAAAACGTATTATAAATTTATAATCAAAAAAAATTGCAGTCAATTTCTTTTGGATTGCATTTGCACCCAAACGATTCTAAAATAAAAAAAAGAAAAAGGAAAATAGCAAAGCTCCGAAAGTCACAAGGAATGGTATTCTCTCTCTTTATCTGCAACTGCTCAAAGCCCAAAGCTTTATACTTGAGCAAGACGATATCCTAGTTTTCTTTAGAAAATCCTCACATAGCATGCAATCCTTCTCTACCTTCGCCAGTAACAAGCTAAAGGCAGCTCCTCCTCTTTGCCTGAAACTTCAATACCCTAGCGACTGATTCTCACTCTCCATGGACGCGCGTCGAGCCTCGCGAACCGTGATCGACCCCAAGGTCCGCCATGTCGGCTTTTTCACCCCCAACGCCGAGGCCGTACCGCGTTCCGGCCTGCCAATTCCAAGCTCATCTCCTCTCTCCGAATCTCCGGCTAGCAACTCACTCTCTCCCGTCATGATCCCCCCGTCGCGTCAACTTTCCGACACCGTAGCGATCCGTACGGCCGCAGTGCCGGTTCCGGAATCAGCGTTGAGGCGGAAGGACGCCGGAGAGCACGTGCCAGTAGGGAGCTACAACCCGTCGGAGTCGTTGTTAGGGACCTCGCCGGTGGCCTCCTCGCCGTCGAGTAGGTTTGGGGATGCGGGATTGGAGTTCTCCGACGAGGCCTCGGTCCGGTGGTATGGGCGCAGCGGCTCCGGAAAGTTGGCTTCGAGTCTTCCCGGCGGAGGTTTCGACTCGGCCACATTGAAAACGCCTCTTCAAGTGCCTGGTACTGGTTGCTTTTAGTCACTGAACCTCTCTCTACATGTTTCATGCTTGTGTAAATTGCAATGATATTGAATTTAAAATATTGCATTGAAGGCTCTTATTGTAATTTCGAATATCTGTATGTGTGCTTTGCAATACAAATTGATTTTGATAAAAGTATGTATTAATTGGGTTGGCAATTTCTTGCAGAAAAGAGTGGAGAGGCGCTTTCAGAAGTGCAGAATGAACTTCCAGTAAAATCAGAACCCTTGAAATCCAAGACAACAAAAGCTGAAAGACGGGCCTTACAGGAGGCTCAACGTGCTGCAAAAGCTGCTGCTAAAGGTTTGAAAGTTCTTTTTTCCCAATATTTTGGAAGTGTATCTGCCACTACAGTTTGATTAATGGGTGTTCTAGACTATGTGAAAATCAAATGGTTACAATTGATTTGTCAATCTAGATATGTCATATTTTGTATTTTTGTGTGCTCGAACTCATTTGTACGTGTTATGTTTGCTTAATGTTCGATTTCAACTTCCCAGTGGGACTTTTGAATTACTTGTTAATTGCATTGTGCCGAATAAGTTATAACTAAAGATTAGATTAAAACAAGCCTAACCATATGTTAGCTATGAATTACTTATCTGTTTCTTATCTTTTTTATTTTGGATTCTGTCTCTGAGTGTTTAAAATTCCCATTAATACCATATATTAACTGTTTTTATGTTTCTCCTCCATTGTTAAATTATAGCTGAGGGCAAAAATTCCACTACTGTATCTGGGGGCGGGGCTCCTGGTAAGCCTATAAAACAGCCTTTGCAAAAGAAAGATACTCCTCCTGTTGCACCTTCAGTGGCTGCCTCTGAGAAGAAGGGGGGAGATCGACCACCAGAAAAAGAAAGGAAGAAAGATGTTCCTCCTCCACGTATGCAGTTTGATGATAAGAGCCGAGTGGAGAAGGCAAAAAGGCGTGCAGTGGTCAATCAAACCGAAGCTAAAAACAGAGTTGAATTGTTCCGGCATTTGCCTCAATATGAACATGGAACTCAGCTTCCTGACCTCGAGTCAAAGTTTTTCCAACTTGATCCAATGCATCCTGCCATTTATAAGGTACTTCTTTTAGGAAACTAGTTATTATTCATCGTTGGTGCTCATTTGGTCAGGCTTTTAATTGAAAATGTCAAATGAGTAATTCAAAACATGAATATTCAATTTCTCTTTATGTCAAACCTTTTCAAATAAAGTTGGAATGGACATAACATATTATGTGCTAGACTTTGACACAAACTAAGATTATTAAGTACTAGACATTGGACATGAAACAAAGGCATGCTTCTATCCTGTGGGACTCATAAGAATAAAAGTTACTGAAAGCTTTCATTACATGCTCTTTTTATTTTTATCTTTTTTTTGTGTTGTATTTCAAGGTGTTTTATACAATTACAAACATGTTCGGAATGTTGTAGAAATTTAGAGGGATTTCAGTGTTTAGCCACTGGGCCACAGTCAAAATGTCTTCTTTCTAGAAGTGACCAGTTGATAAGTTGTAAGTTAGTAACAAAGGTGTACATGTTTTGGCATTTTTTCTCCTCTGTTGGCATGGTAAAGGTATGTATGTAGTCCACTGTTAGCACACAGGCTGTGTCATGCACATCTTGCTTCAAGTAGCTAATTTCAGAACATTTTGTTCTGTTGCCAACCTCTGCCCATTTGTGTCCATCTATATATATTTTTGGTTTCTTTTTTATCTTCCGTGTAGATTGCTAAAATTTTGTTTTTAATGCATGAAAGATAAAAAGAACAGATGAATGCTTTATTGTAAATCATAATCTGTGTACAACATCTGCATGGCTAATAATGTATATAAATATTGATATTTGTCAGGTCGGACTGCAGTATTTGGCTGGGGATATCTCTGGGGGTAATGCTCGTTGTATTGCAATGCTTCACGCATTTCAGGAATCCATTAGAGACTACTCCACACCGCCTGAGAAAACTCTTGTCAGAGATTTAACGGCAAAGATCGGTAGTTATGTCTCATTTTTTATTGAATGCAGGCCACTATCTATTAGCATGGGAAATGCAATTAGGTTTCTAAAGAGTCGTATTGCCAAATTACCATTAAGTCTTTCTGAGTCTGAAGCAAAATCCACACTTTGTTCAGAGATTGACCGTTTTATAAATGAGAAGATAATACTTGCTGATAAGGTGATAGTTAGGCATGCTGCTACAAAGGTTAGGGATGGGGATGTTCTTCTCACATATGGATCATCATGTGTTGTTGAGATGATTCTGTTATATGCCCATGAACTTGGGAAACAGTTCCGTGTTGTGGTAGTAGACTCGCGTCCAAAGCTTGAAGGCCAAGCATTACTTCGCAGGCTGGTGGCAAAGGGCTTGAGTTGTACATATACTCATATAAATGCCTTGTCTTATATCATGCATGAAGTAACACGAGTCTTTTTGGGAGCTGCCTCGGTGTTATCTAATGGAACCGTGTATTCAAGAGTTGGAACTGCATGTGTTGCTATGGTTGCTCATGAATTTTGTGTTCCAGTCTTAATCTGCTGTGAAGCTTATAAATTTCATGAAAGGGTACAGCTTGATTCAATTTGCTCTAATGAACTAGGTATGTTTGTTCTTGTGGGTGTGAGCTTGTGCTTGATTTTTCTTTCTTACTTACATACCCTCTCCTTTTTTTTCCCTGAAAAAAATTATGGATTATGTAGCGTCTTCATATTTCTTACAGGTGATCCACATGCTATTGCAAAGGTCTCTGGAAGAACTGATGTAAATTATCTGGATAATTGGGCAAATAAGGAAAATTTGCAACTTTTGAATTTAATGTAAGCTTTCATATGGTTCAATATACAGAACACAAAATTGTTAACATTGTATAGAATGATTCTGAGTACACTTCTTGCTGTGTAACAGGTATGATGCTACTCCATCAGATTATATATCTATGATTGTCACAGATTACGGCATGGTAAGTCAAATTATGCTTCTACTTGGAAGCATGAAGGGGAATATCAGATATTCTTCCTTTGTAATCTCTCCTTTCTTTTCTGGTTTTGTAATCTTCTTTGGTTTTTGCTTTTTTTTTCGTAAGTAACTAGAATCATGTATGGTTTGGCATATTATTTAGACAATTATCTATTTTTAGAAGTAATGGTTTTCACCTATCATGTGCCAAATGCATGCATCTAGAATGTCATTTTTTAAAAGTATTCCCACTCTTGGGTGGTAAATTTGTGGTAGCGTTCTGAATGTTTAAGGATTTTCTTGATTACTAGTTCTCACAATTTTCTTTTTCTTTTTACTGTAGATTCCACCCACAAGCGTGCCGGTCATTGTACGTGAATATGGGAGAGAGCACATGTGGGTATAGGCAACTTCAAAGTAAACTGAAATTGTTGGACGAACAAAACACTTAACAGGTCTGTGGCAGGATTCATCTTTCAGGCCGGTGGTTGCAGGCGTGGGAGAATAAAACTTCATTTTTTAGAACATTTGATTGGTAGCTCCTCGGAAATGAAACGTTAATTTTGTTGTGCAATGTTAAAGACACATAGTAGCAGGGGTTTTTAATTTTTGTGGTAAATACGACTCAGTGAAGAGTGCATGTTATAGCCTCTCCTGACAGTTGTGGAGGTGCTTTCGCATAGCATGTAATTCTTAATTTTTGTTTACAAATTTCCCGCATAAATGTTTCGAAATGTGTTCTTAGTCTTTTTGACCCGGATTGTTGAGTTGAGATCATTGAATTATAGAGTTACTGCTCACGTCATTGACTCAGCGAATTCTCTCTGTTTTACTTTGCACAGCAGATAGAGGAAAACCAGCAATTGTATAAATATGAAAGAATGAAATCTTAAATTGAGAAAATAAAATACGATTTACGAATCAGAAGATATGTAGAGGGCACGAGAAAGGAAAATATGTACACTATAGTTCAAGCTAGCTAAAGAATAAAAGTATGTTGTCATGTTAAAAGGGAGCTTAATTCCTTTCCCAAAAAAAAAAAGAGAGGAGCTTAAATACTGTTGTATCCACTCATTTATTTGTCTATTATTCATTTCAGGTTATGAAAACATATATATGAGCAAATGGTATTCAAGATGTCCAATTTGGGCCGCCTTTATAATATGTGCGCTCTGTTTGTGCTTAATCTCAGTTGTCAGCCTCGATCATAACCAAGAAGAACCTCAGTACATATTAGTGCTTTCACTTATGAGCCAGGCATACATTGCACTTGGGCAATGGACAAAATGGAACGAACAATTCTGCTTTGGAATGTTGTTGCATATATGCCTACAAAAACAATTTGGAATTCACTCACTGCATTCAATCGGCATTGTACAAACTATGCACAATATAATTAGAGTAATTATATATCAATGATGATGCATCACCATAGTTTTCGGCATTGTACAAACTATGCACAATATAATTAGACTAATTATATATCAATGATGATGCATCACCATAGTTCATAATCTAGAGTATTTTACTGCTATGTTCAAATCATCAGATGACATTCATTGTCTTCTCTGGTTAGCATATTACATTTTGAGCTGTACATCCGAGAATATGCAATTGTGGCCTACTAAGTGTACAACAAAGCATTTTAAATGCTTAAAATGCCATTTTCCCTCTTTGAAGTGGGATTAGTAGTTGGCATGTCAAGATATGACCTAAATCATCAGAAGCCATTTTCCCCTGCTTATGGTTATGAATGACAATTTTTTAATTGACCCTCAATGATGCGTTCCTCTCATTGTTTTGTTTCCTCTCAGAGCCGGCAGTACTATTATCAGCTGTGGCAGCAGTTGTTGCCAATTCCATTAACCGCTCAAAATCTATTTCAGTGGTCTTATACTTCATTTTCATCCCACTTTGGAGCCATGACCTTATACAAAGGAGAGCTTGTGTGCTATCATGTGGCATACAAATTCGCTGCTTACAAATTTCATCACCTTTGGCACAGAACAGTTCTTCGGGTGCCACTGAAATTGCCTGCACAGCCAAGAAATCCCGAGCCATCAGAGAAAGTCGTGGGTAGCGCATACTATTGACCTTCCACCACTCCAGAACATCAGTTCCTATTGGAGCTGGAGACTCTGACAAATATTGAGTGAGCTCATCAGTGGAACTGCTCATGTTTGCCCTTCGTTTCTTTCGTGCAAGTTCCTCTGCAAAAGAGACATTACCTCCCTCTTCCATTTCTTGAGCACTGTATCCACCAGTCATGGATGAGAAATGGTTGGTAGAATAATTTCGAATGAAATGGGTTCTTGCTTCCTCGAGAAAATTTTCCGAGTTGAGGCTCTCAGGAAATAGCTCTCCTTTAATTCGAGGATCAAGAATTGCTGTCATGTATATCAATATGTTGCAAACCTGGCTATTGTAATTTCTGACCTTTTTGGCCATGTCTTCAGCAGCATTTTTTAACTCTGGGTAAAGGTGAGAATCTCTGCAAGCAGCAATAGTCTCAGAAATGTGATCCATGAACAAGAGAACCATCCCGACAGTGGGCACCTTGTTCGTGCACATGTTGTTTGTGGTCTTGTAGAACGGTTCTAGATATCGATGCGCATTACTGACTGCATTCTTCTCCGCAGAGCTCAGCAGCATCCTACTGCCTAGTGTCTCATACTTCCTGATAACAGCGTCCATAGACTTAGAAGCCTGCATAAAATATGTCAACTTGGTCACTTATTCATCGCCTAAAGCTGTGGGTTGGGGTGGAGAGAGTCGCAGAGAGAGAGAGAGAGAGCAGGAACAAAGGGTAACTACACAGCTAATAATCCATTCACAAGAAGCAACCAACATCAAGTAATTTATTCATATCTTAAAGCAAGTTTTCAGCACAAGAGCACGTACCTTGCACACAATATCAAGCATCTGATAGTTGCTACTCCACCGTGTTGACATTTCAAGCGGAAATTTCCAAGTACCTTCCTGGTAAGCTGCAGTGAATTGAGCAAAATCCTCCGAGATCTCTAAGGATGAATTTAAACATATTACGAACTCCCGGATCTTAGAGATGACTGACATTATGGTTCTCAATCCGTCATCTATGATCAAGTTCAAAGTATGAGCAGAACAGGGGATATAGCAGAAGGGCCCTACTTTCTGACCAGCCAAGTCCTGCATGGCACTTTGACTGCTATCATGGGTGCACGATAGTACTCTGTTCTCAATATTGTACAACTTAAGAACCTTCACCAGGGAGTGATAGATCTCGGAAACCCCACAAGGGTAAGGTATGTGACAGATATCAAGCACCATCTTTTGGAATGCCCAGTTCTCGTCAATCCAATGGCATGTGACACTCATATAAGAAATTTTTTCATAGGAAGTCCAAAACTCAAGTGTGATCGAGACCTTTGAAGAAACATGTTCCAAAGATGCTCTTACTACTTCCTGCATACTCCTGAAAACTTCACGAAATATCTTTTTGTAATCCTCACTCGGCCAGAGTTGTATCGATGGATTTAAAAACTTATAAGAGTTTGCTAGCCACTTTTCTTCCAGGGTTGAAGGAGGGAACGAAGCTAAAATAAGCCATTTAGCAAGTAACCAATTTAAATGGTCATAATCCACTTGGGATGTTTTTGCTTGAGGCTGCTGCTTCCTGATTACAGTGATGGGCTGTGGTGTAGAATTGGTGACAACATCGCCTGACTTATCATACCCTGGATGCCGATTACTTAGGTGCCTCCCCAAATTGCCTTGACCAAAAAAGGAAGATTTTAGTAAATACATGATTAGACACATTATGATAGACTCAACCCCATAAAACCTCATCGAAGAACATTAATTTAAATTACCAGTGGCAGTTGCAATAGAATAGCTTTGTCCACAAAACTTGCACCTTCGACTTTTGCCATCCGGAGCTGTCTCAAAAAACTTGAGATAAACGGATGTCATAGTCTTCTTTCTTGGTTTTGCTGAAGGAATAGCATTTCCCTTTTCTGAGGAGCCCAAACCAATATCTACTGTATCAATGCTTGGAATGAGTCCCATTTCCATCATAGATTTGGGTTCCACATCTAATCCACCAAAAAAACAAATGAAAACAATCCCAGTTCATAGCCAATGCGTTATTTAAGGTTTGAATCCAAAAAGTATACATATATCAATATATAATTTCCTATCAAAATAAAATATATAGTTAAAACTGCTAATCACGATCAAGTCTTGACTAGTAGTTCATTATCAAACAAAATTCAACACTCTCATGAGTCATTACTTAGCAATCCCATAACAACATTTTATACAATATTACTATAACAAAAAGCTTGTGAAAGTAGCTTAGCTACCACATATAGAGCACTTTAAGAAGAAAATTTGGGAATTGGAAACTTGGTGCTAGCTAGTACCTTTGAAAGTTTTAAAAGCGTTACTTGCACCCCAGTCCATTTTCTATATTTTCTGCTCTGCCACTCACTATTTCTGTTCCTGACAAAGAAAGCAAAACTGAAATTCAATAAATTGGTAAATTTAGGGCTTGTTTGATGTGAAAGATTGAGTCACAGTGACTTACCTCTGTGTTAACAGCAAGTCAGCAACATGAAACTTGAAATGAGAGAGAGAGTGAGAGAGGGAAAATTAGAGAAATTGGAGGGAATTGGAAAATAATACAAATTGGATGGAAGTTGGAAGCGGTTCGGCGCGCCGGATCGTGTAGCCGAGCGACGAAAGAAAGATGGCGAGTTTGTGAGTGCAGAGCCAGCGACGACTCAGAGTCGTAGTCGTAGATCTAGAAACTAAAAAGGACATACTGCATCTTTAGTCCTTATATTTTGACCAAAATTAATTTTGGGCTATGTGGTTTTAAAATTATCAATTTAACCCTTTTAGTTTTATTTTAGAACAATTTGTATTATATCCTTAAATTCACTAAAATACAACTAAAAGGAAGTTGTTAGAGTAGTCTAATCAAAAGGATTATAGAATTACTCTCCAAACGTATACGTTCGAATCTTTATCTCCTAATTAAAAAATAATTAAAAAGTAAGTCAACAAACTAAATAATTTTGTCATTTCGATAATTATTAAAATTTGAGTTTGGAATATGAAAGAAATCAATCGAATTGTGCTAAATTATATCCAAGTCTAATTTTATGAACTCGAGGCTTACTCAAATTAGTTAGTGGGTGAATTAATCAAGTTAAGATCCACCAAAAACCTTTTTTTGGGCCATGCAACCAAAAACTTTGACTATGAGAGATTTGCTTCTAGATTGTTCATTTTGCCTCAATTACCAAATTGAATTTGTTGTACTTGTATAGTTCAATACAATGAATGTAATATAAATCTCAAGTCAACCGTCGAGCTTGTTGAGCCATAAAAGAATCTTTAGCTTAGTCAAAAAAAGAAGAGGGCCTAGCGGCCGTAGCCCAATAAGTATGGGCTCGTGCATCAAACCCAAGCCCTCTTTTTTCTAAGATTTATGTCCCTTTTTTTCTTTGCCCATTAAGATTTATGTCTCTTTCAAGAGGTCGCTTTTATATGGATATCATGAGCAGTTACCTCAACGACTGCAGATTCATGTTCACGCAAAACGGCAGTGCACCCTGCCGTATTATATATAGTTCACACAAACCAGAAATGTAATAATGCCGCTTTTATTCTTAACTAGTGTTGTGTACAAAGAAACATGACGTTTTATAAAAATCAGAAAAATGTAGTCTACTACATGATGTCAGTTCCACTATTGGTTTGTAATTTTCTGTATGTGGGTGGTGAGTTATGTGAGTGATCATGAAAAGAAAATAATTGAGTCTGCAAAACCCATGCCATGCCACGTCCAATCAATTGTTCTGTAATGCCCAAAAATGGCTCAATCAGCTGAACCTGCTGTGCCTTTGAAATAAATTTATATAAGAGTGGAGGCTTCCTTTCATTTCAACCACTTCACTACTTTCTCCTTGACTTCCTTGACTTCCTTGAATTCCATATTATTGCATAAGGGTTTGGGCAGATTCTGTATGGAACTTTTGGTTGAGGGGCATCTGGGACACTGCAATTAATTCATGCACAAATTAATGGGAATGGGATGGTTGAGCAAGAAATTTTACTCATTGTGGCCAAAGAATATTCTATAGTGCAAAATCGTATGCCATAGAGCAACTTCTCTAACATTTGGATTTGACGGGTTCGGTTTTCTATATTAGTTTTTAGATTGTGAACCGTTGAATTTGTTCATATAGCATACGAATCCACACTATAGACGAACTCTTATCGCCAAAAGCCACTATACCTGAATAGAAGCCTAAGAAGATTAGGAAGCAGGTAAATTTATCATTCGAATAGTATAGAAGAAATCTTACTGTAAACCAGCAATATCAATCTGTGAAAAGTCCATCCTTGTTGAACTGTCCAGGACTGGTGGTGCTCCACTGGTCCTCATCTTTAATGGGGAGGAAGGTGGTTGCTTGATGGCCAGAACTCTACAATTGAAGCTGTTTGCAATGCTTCTGTGGGCCATTGCCAACCTATACCACATGAATAAAAACACTAGTTTGAGTCAGTTTATTTTCTGTTCCTACTAACAGCTACAATGCATATATCACTATAATTGAGTGACTACTAACTAATATGTGCCAAAGTCTTTAATATGAAAAGACTTTGGCTCAAACAATGCTTTAACTTCCAAGGAAAGGTTTTTGTATTAGTCAAAGCCATTATTGAAATCAGAGAGCCAAATCTAACAAAAACTGTCATAGGGTACTGAGAACCCCTTCTCTCCTCAAATCTGTAATTCAGTAATTGTATTTTGAATATAGGGTTGATGTATATATCTTGCATGATAAGATCCTCAAGGTCAATGAGTTGTTGAATTCAATTACAAGGAATCACCAACACAGCTAGCTACAGAGGAATCACATCAATTAACATTTTCTGAAGTTGGCATTATGTAAGCAACACCAAGTTTTCTAGCTGATAGGGATCTGCCTAACAAGGTTCACATTTTTTAAAATAAGATAAGAGATGGGCATGGCTGGTTTTATAATTTATGGTCCAATGATTCTTGAATATTGAGCCACAATTTATGTCATGTGGATCCACTTCCTTGTCAAAAGCCAAATGGGGTAGTTTCCAGTAACTTAAGGGGATGCTACACCCAGATGTATTTTTGTCTCAAATTGACAAATGCTATTTACTAAGTGGAGCCCAAAAATGACTTGTGCTAGCCATTGCTTTTCTTCCACCAACATGAACATGCCACATGCATAGCTTGGTCGATCTTATATGAAATGAAACATATGGTCCCATCACACGAACCATACTTTCTAATAATGGCAATTTATCACGGTGTGCCTATTTAATAAGGCGTACACGAAAAGAATTATGAGCTACTATAGTAAATAATGTGAAAATCACCTAAACCCATCTGACAGTTGACCTGTTGTTCTTGCAGGACCTTCCTATGAAACTGGCCTTATCTGACCGAATTCCCAAAAAGGGCTTTGAATTCTCAAGAAGCCCATCATGATCATGATCATCATGATGATCATACAATGAAAATCAAAGACATACCATAGAGATTAAAACATTGATTAGAATCTCAAACTTACTTGTAGAGAAAGCTGTGATCATGGAGTCCAAGAACAAGAGCTGAAGCGCCAATCTCTGTAACCAAAGCTGCAATCTTTGTGCCTTCTTGATCACCCTCTGTGACAATCATTTCAACCTTTGTCTGTAACACAACCCTACGAGTATTGGCATCAATCATCATCATATACACTGCTTTAATTTGATCAACATATATATAAACAATAAAAATCAATTGAACATGGGAAATGATTGAGTCTTACATTAGGGAAGGTGTTGCAGATGTCCTTGAAAGAAAGTGCTAATTGGAAGCCTTTCAAGCGGAGAAGCCTGGTTTTGTTCTTGTTTTTGGATCTTGAGCTTGAGGTTGAGGTAGGAAACACATGAAGAAGAGTTATCAAGTCCCCAAAACGAACAAGGTTGTGGAGTGCCCATTTTAGAGCTGTTCTTGCTGCTTCCACGTCTTCCACTACTACTACTATTCTCCTCTCATCCATTCCCTGCTCTCTGTTTCTCTCTCTCTCTCTCTCCCTCTCTGTCTCTTTGTAATTGGGATTTTATTGTGGGAACTTAAACCACAGAATATGTATGAGTTGTCTGTGTCTTTGGTTTCTTTAATGAGTTTGCCATGTACATCATTCACATAACTTCTCCACATTGCTGACTATAATAATTAATGAGACAACTCAGACAAGTGTATATTACTATATTATTTATTTATTATACAGATTACTCAGTTAAGGGGCATAAGAAACATGACATACACAATAATGATTTTTTTTTTGTTTTTGGGATTTAATGGTTTTACAGTAAATAAGATGGTACATTTATATATAATTGATCATATAAATTTAATATAACATTACCAAACTCTTAGCTTTCTTTCTGTTTTTTTAATTAACTTAAGCTATGTATATATTTGCTAAAAAATATGTGGTCCAATGGAAGTGAATTTAAACTATAGTTATGATGTTTAAACTTAGAATCTCTCTAGGAAGAGATGCCAAATTAAATAATTTTTGTCAGGCAAAATTAAATAGTTTTTTGGCCAGATTACAAATATTATTTTTTTCAAGCCACATTACATTATTGCCGGTACAGTATTTGAAATTATATTTTATATGCTGAGATTTTGTGGATTATCCTTAAATAGTTTATATATTTCTGACTAGATCGTGCCCGTTGGTGCTTCTGAGATCAAAGACCCAGAAAATTTGCATATCCTTTAAAAAAATTATTAATCGGGATTTTACCCAAATGGCCTCGATATGTTATAATCAACTTATCATTCAAAACCATCTCCATCTCTCTCTCTCTCTTATTCAAAAAAATACAAAACCATTTCTCATTGAACCCTTATTTTCGCTCCTGAACTTTGTCAAAACTATGATCCACTATTCTAGCAATATTTACAATTCATAATTAACAAAAAAAAAAATTTTTAAAAAGAAAACCTTAAGATTATTTAGGACTAGCTGCCAAGTGGCAAGCATATAATATGAAGAAAAACAAAGAATTCGTGTCTGATGTATAATTTATATGCACCATTTCTGTAGGGTGGTGAGAGGCTGAGAGCACAGAGCACTGTAATTAAAATAATTGATATTGATTTTTAAGTGAGTTTTAATGACGAGAGAGAGGCGGTCACGTCATGAGTCATGAGTAATGAGTTGGTTCTGGTTTTTAACTTTTTGTGTCTTTGTCGATCTCTTTGCTTCCATTTCTTTGTTTTGTCTCTTTGCTAAAATATGTATACATGACATTGATAACCCACTACTACTGCTCAGTCTACCCCTCAACACAAATATATAAAAAGTTCAAAACAAAGAAAATCATCCATGCCACTTATCAGCAACTTCCAATTGACTTTATTTTTTGCAGGTTGGTCTATTTGATTAGTCTTGGTCATGGACCAAGGTCATAAAATATATATGTGAACTGCTCCAATCTGAGTGAATTTTTAAACAGCTACCTATTTCGCTATATATGTTGTCAAAATTACATACTTCCATGCCAAATTGCCAATGCATGAAGGATAAACATAAACCCCAGTTTTGATGCCCTACATCACAAATGTTTGTTTTGTATAATGGAATTTCAAGAATCTTATATTTATTTTTGTTGAGGCCTAAAATGTGCTCAACCAGAAAAGACAGTAAATCACATAAGAACACATGAATTTATTATAATTTACTAAACTCATAATTAGGAGTTTTTAGATTGTCCATATTGTTGTCGGTTTTAATATAAAAGATAAAATGTTACTTGTTACGTGTATTTTTATTTCAAAAGTTGGTAATAATTTATTTCATAATTAGGAGTTTTTAGATTGTCCATATTGTTTTCGGTTTTAATATAATAGATAAAATGTTACTTGTTATGTGTATTTTTATTTCAAAAGTTGGTAATAATTTATTCTTATTTTTATTAATTAACTATTATCCGTGAGATATCAACTGAGAGTCTAAAACAAAGTGAAATTAAGTGACATTTCATCAAATGATTGGTTATTCACCTTTAATCTGGTTTTGACCCGTCAATTAGTGCTAATCGACGCCCTTAGTTGAGTTTAGAAACTATCCACCCGTGTGGGCCATATCCACCGAAATCAGGCCCCATTCTTTCTTAAATTTGATTTGGGCTCAATTCCAAATTGAGGCCCAGGATTTCCCATTCCAACATTGATCGAGTCTAAATTACAAGACTCGGCCCAATACTTTTCAATTTTCAAGGGTTTAAGCTGCCCAAAACCAAAACCCTCAGAATCAGAGACAGTGGCACCATTTTCCAGTTTTCTCTCCAAAAATGTCAGCCTGCTCCTCCATGGCTACGCTCTCAAGGAGACTCTCTCGCTCTCTACACTCAAACTCTCACAATATACACTCCATGCGCTTCTGCACCACCACCACCACCACCACCACCACCAGCAACCTTTCCTCCTCCTCCTCCTCCTCCTCCGGCTCTGACTCGGACGAGTCCAACCCTCTCAACTTGGATTCCGACTCAGCCCCAGACTACGTTCCCCCACCACCACAGCCTTCACCCGACGGCTCCTCCAACCGGAAACGCTTCATCTCCGATCGCCAGCTCGAGAACGGCCTCGACGTGGGAGTTTATAAGGTACATTTCACTCTCACCGTTCCATTTGGTCCTTTCAAAGATTCGGGCTTTAGGGTTTTGATTGTGCGCATCTGCGATTGTGAGTAGGCGATACTGGTGGGGCAGGTGGGGCAGACTCCGATGCAGAAGAAGCTGAAGAGCGGAACGATGTTGACGATGTTTTCGGTTGGGACCGGAGGGATTCGAAACAACCGGAGGCCGTTTAATAATGAAAATCCGACGGAGTATGCGAATCGCTGTGACATTCAGTGGCACCGCGTGTGCGTTTATCCAGAGAAGCTTGGCATGATTGCCATGAAGAATGCTGTGCCTGGGTGAGAGGTTTTTTCGTTCTTTAGCTTATATCATAACCCCATTTGTTATCTTTTCTGACTATATCTGATGTATGATGTCCTTCACTTGGTAAGGACACAAATCGAATCATTTCTCTGAAAAAAAGGATGAACCTTTTTGCGTAAATGTGTGTGAATTGGAGCTTTGATGATTTGAATGATTGGGTTCGTGAATATAGCTACTAGCAAGTGAGAGTGCCTTTTAAATAACTCAGACTAGCAAATTTATCATGACCGGAGTAGTTGCAAGGGTTATGCAGAATTTTTGGTATTCGAATTAAAATGGAGCATTAAAAACATTTAGATGGAGATGTGATGACAGTCAAAATCTGACAAAGTAGCTCGATAAAGCCATACAGTGGGGTTATACAGGTACATTGAGAAGAGGGTGTTTGGGGATGTAAATAGATGGAAGAAGAGTTATTTTAAATAGCAGTCATTTTGATCCTTATGAACGAAAATAAGTAATGGAAATTGGATTTATTAGCAATGGTATTTAACATCCTCTTGCTGCTTCGTTTTTTATTTTGATCATGGCCTGTTTCCCTTGGGCACCGAATTTCGGTTATCATTTTTTAATTTTGGGTTGATTATATCCATTTCTGCAATTGGGAATAACATATTGACATTTTGGATTTTGCAGTTCAATTTTATACTTGGAAGGTAATCTGGAGACCAAAATCTTCACTGACCCAACAACTGGGCTTGTTCGACGGGTTAGAGAGATTGCTGTTCGCAGAAATAGTATGTACTTGTCTATTTAAAAGTGCATAAGATAAGCTGAATATACTCAACCTAAAATGTTAATTCTTCCTCTCTGTTTAAATTCTATTATCATCATGTTTATATATTCTATTACCTGTAATTTGTAGGTCGCCTTGTGTTTTTGGGTAAAGGTGAAGGACCTGAAGGTGGTGAGCCACCTAAAGGGGGACTCAAAGGTGTTGGCTACTACTAAAAGCTTTGTTTTAACCTGTGATGAAGATTTTTTCAACGCAGAAGACCAATCTTTTAGCTTTGTAATTAATATTTTGTTTTGCTTCAAGTGGTTGAGACTCAGGTGAAGATCAATGGTTTTATGCTGATTTAAATTTTAGTGGCGAACTTATTCATCCACTGGATAATTTGTTAATCTATTGTTGTAACATTTGCTGATTGGGTTGTCTTTTTTCCAACACCTTCATTACAAACTAAAGCTGATTCTTTTATGATTTTATAGCGCTGTCGGTTGTTTATTTCCTTGCGTCTATTAGTAACTATGTACAAGATTATTAACAGTAGTTAAGCAACAGGACAGCATAGGATTGGATTGGATTTGATTCACTGTGGTTACAGTAAGTTAATGTGATGGGCCCGCATGTGGCTTTGCAGATTGATAGTGTGGTTTCTGAGTGCCGCAAAAATCAGACGTTCCAATGCATTTGGATAGGCTTTGGACCTTTCTTATCCACGAAATCTCCACACCCAAAAAGGAGAGAACAGAATTCTTATAGTAAATTCTTTTGGCCATAAATTTTGTATAACAATAAACCAGCCATGAGGCAGTGAAAACAAACCTAGGGAAAGGACTTGTACACAAGAGAGAGAGATGTTACAAAGCCCAAAATTCTTGCAGTCCTCCACTCGATGCCTTCATCCTCCAACACCATCGCCACCACCCATTTCACAAGTTCAAGGGGTACCCATTTCCTCATCCTTCCCTTCCATCAAACAATGCTGCAAATTCTCACGTCGAGAGCTCACAATTCGAAGCAATTCTCTGTTACTTCTCCTCCTGGGCTTCCAGAGTCTAGATACGTTCCTACCATCTACAGCACAAGCTGAGAACTTGGTAGACACCAATGGAAAACAACAAGAGGAAGGAAATTCAAACACTTCTCCAACTTGCACTGATAAAACCCCAACAAAGCGTGCATTTCTTGATATAGCCATTGATGGACAACCTGTTGGCCGCGTCATCATTGGGCTACATGAAGAAGATGTCCCGGTTGGAGCTGCTAGATTTGGTAATCTTGTCAGTGGAGCTGCTGGGGTTAGCTACAGAAGGAAAGAATTCGTCAAAATTATGCCCAACTATGTTCAACATGGTGGGGTAAGATCTTATGGTGTAGATGCTGAGCTCGCAAAGAGGACGGGAAGAGAGTTGGAGGTTGAAAATCTCACAGAAGAGTGGGAGCAAATGAATGACAAGTGTCCAGGTATTAAGAACAAGGCTGGAACTGTGAGCATTATCGTCAGAGATCCATCAAAACCACCCCCGAAGATAAAGCTGGTTGCGCGGAAAGGGAAGCTCGAGGTTGATCAAGAGGAGGTTGGTACTCCTCCAAATGGAACAGAGTTTGTGATTACTACCAAGGATTCGCCTGAGCTTGATGCTTCGGCTTTGGTGGTTGGAAGAGTCTTGGAAGGTATGGAGGTTGTAGAGAGGATTGGCCAGGTGAAGACCGTGCAAGAGAACACTAGTTCACCTTATTTTAGGTGAGTGCTACAGATACACCTCTTTTTCAAGGCATGCTGAGTTTGCAGTCTCTGGCTGCCACATCAATTCTACGACCCATTGGTTTGCAGCATACACAACGAGTCTAAGAGATCAAATCTACTGTGCTATTTTATTATCTAAACGAATTAGACAAGCACATAGTAAAAACACATATATTTAGACATCTACAGTTTCATATATTTCCACTCTCCCTAAATTGCCTTCACCTTTCACGACTTGTGAAGATTTACACTAACAAGGACAATTTTTTGGATGGTCGGCAGGGTGGCCAAGTTGATAGGAGATAAGAGAGCCGTTGTGGCAGAAAGAGGATTCAACCGCCCTTACGCAAAGGTGGTTGTCACAAACTGTGGCTTGATGCAGTAACAGAGTCACAAAGTGCTCTTCACACCCCCCCTTTTTTNTTCCCACCCCCCCTTTTTTTTTTTTTTTCATTTTTGAAAGAAGAGAAACACTTCCATGCAATCATGCAATACATCTAATGTTGTAATATTCATCAAAAAAGCTACATGCCATGTTTCTTTAGATCGCAAGTTGCTCAGCCGATCAGGTGAATGTTACAGTTTTGCACAAGCACCACTATGGCAATAAAGGAATTTAAAGAATGTTACAGTTTGCTCTAGTAATATAGTACAAGCACCTCTATGGGATGTTACAATCTAATCTCAATACCATACTACAACCAATCCGGGACCTTCTCGGGTACCATTTTACAGGCAGCAAAAAATCAGTCAGCTACTGTTCAGTAATTCGAGTTGTTAAAACAGTGGGCTTCATTCTTTTTGGAGATGGGGACATGAAAAGATTTCTAATCGAAGTGATGGGGTCATCCACCTGTACAAATGATCAAATACTAAATGATGATTCTCTTAAGAAAACAGTTCTACAACAATAAACAAACCCAAATGTACATACATAAACACAGACAGTGAGCATGCATGCAAACATGTGTTTGTGTGTAGTATTGCCACTAAAACTGGCACTAGAAGTTCCAGTCCCAGGTTGGGCGAAGGAGAAGTATGGATGAGTTCCAAAACATAGGTTGGGAAGGGCGCTGGTCAAGTGGCCATCTCAATCAAAATGGAGGCACAAAAGGTACTATTTACTTATTTAGAACCCTAGCATACCAATACAGTAGAATTAGGCTTCTGAAATACCTTAATTATGGATGCAGATGAAGGAGAAAACCCTTCCTGACGTTGTAAAGCAGATAGTGTTTGTTTCCATCCAGGTTCCCCATTACCTGTTGATGCAATCCAGGGGCAGAAATGTCTATGCTGCCTGATAGAATCAAACTCCATAGGGCTACCAGGTGATACATGCTTTAGATTCTTCCCTGGAAAAACAGACAAAAAAATTATTAAAAACTATTTTGCTATCATATGGAAAATCAAACTATCTTGCAACTTCTATACTTGAGGGGGTGAGACCACTATCAAATGGAATATTTATATGAACAGCATTTTACTAAAATATCGATAGTCCACCAAAATAATTGATACACTTACTTTATATCCTCACATAACTGCCTGAAAGTCAATGAATTGTGGTTCATGCATTGAGCTAGAGAAGCAAAACTTCATGTTCATGAAAGCCAATTATAACACATGCAAATTATTCAACTTCATGTTTGCAGTAAAAAAGCAAGGATACTAATAGTATCCATGCATTATATTGGGGAAAATAATAATAAGTGGTGTCCATGAAATAAATATTGCTTACCAGAATTACAGGCCACAAGTTCGTTGTTTATAGGAATCTGCACTCGGTCTCCACTATCCTCATGATTTGAGGTAGGTTCCACATTTGTTCCTGAATGTAACAAATTGCTAGAAACCATCACCAGTGAGTCATTTTTGTCCTTTTCACCATTTTTATATGTGTCATTGGCATCAGGGGATGTAACATAAGAGCTTCTGACATGAGAACCAGGATCCTGGAGTTCTGAAGTCTCCAATCCAACATTTCCTGCATTTTCTGGGTAGTGTTTTTCCCCCAGAAACAATTTCTCTATTTGGGAATCAGATTGCATATCTTCTTGGCTAAATGACAAACAATCTCTAAGTTCAGAATCATATAATAGCCGAGCCCTTAAATTCCGCCCAATAACAGGTACAGAAATTGTTGCTTTGAAGTTCTGTTTTGTCGGTGTAGGACCCCCCGCAATTGTCAAATTTAAATTTGAGAATCTCTCCTTCGACAATGTTGCACCAGCTGAGCCCGCACTTACAATATCTCTCCTACTGTCAAGATGACTTTCAGTGCTTAAATCATGGGTTCCAGACTGACTTTCAGAATCTACTTCTGCATATCCAACTAATCGGAATAATTCCACAGGCCGTGCAACTGTAGAGAAAGCCCACAATCCTACACTGGCTCCACAAAGCTTGCAATCTAAAACAACAGAATTGGGTTCAGTTTGTAGACCACCAGAAGTACTGGCAATTTCATCATTACTAGTAGAGTGCACATTGATGATAGGATTTTGTCCATTAGCAGCTAAATGAGATGAACTCAAAATATCAGCCTTCATGACAGATTGATTCAATCTGTTCTCCAAGTCAACAACATAAGGTAGTGAACGAGGTTCCCAGCCGCATAAGCTTATGAGCTTTTGTGCCTGCAAAAATGCTTCAAAACATCACATGAAGAAAGCAAGAAGGAGAGAAACTATTAACAATCCTATAAGAGTCCACAAGTGTTAAAAATTAGAGTGAGAAGATCTGAAATAGTGATCCACAAATAAATGCAAATGAACAAAGCAATATTAAGCAATCCAAACTAAAGTAAATATGTAATATCAGCAACAACAACAAACAGCCAAACTGAGAATCATGTGTAAAAGTTAAAACTTTTTTCCAGCACACAGCATGCTAAACAATTAGGATGACAGGCGTGCATTCAAACATGAGCAGAACCTGATAATACAACTTAGCAGAATCTGCACTGCCTTCATTGTCAGAGTGTTCCGTTCTAGAAATGTCAGAAGACCCGTTGTCATAAAACTTTGAAGACTGTTCAAGAAATTGCTCAAGCTGAGGGCTATTCATGTACTCAATGGCTGAAGAAGAAACCACAGGAAGTACTGAAACTTGTAAAAGCGCAGAGCAACGCTCTCTAAATTTATCAACTAAAACTGGAGGTGGCGTAGGTGGAAACTCTGCCAGTGTTTCATCACAGGCATTGTCAATCCATGGACAAAGTATTTTATGCCCATTTTCCAGCTTTAAACTAAATACCAATGCTGCCTTCTCAACTGAAAAACATAAGAAAATAACTTCAGTTGAGTAGGAATATAACAAACTATTGCTGCATAATTTATAGCGTCAGTTTAGCATAAAGAGAAACATAACATGCCTTGCTGCTGATTCCAAGTTGATGGAGTGGAAAAGAAGAGACGTGCCCCACACGATTCACAGGCTATTATATCAGACTCTACATTGACCCAACCTCTTCTGGCACAATTTAAAGCACTCACTGCCTGTTAAAAATTGGAGAAGTTATTGTGCAGCCAAAAATGTAAATCTCTGTAGGTGTAGTCAAACAAGAACAGTTCCCAGTGTAGTAGATTTTTATATTCTTCTGTGATAGTCAATTTCAAGAAAACTGTAAGCTTAAAACATGAGTAAGGTGCAGAATTACTCGAACCACTTATATAATGGCTCCATTGCAAATGAAAAGTTAAACCAATGAAGTTGTTCACCATACCAATTTATCTCATAAAAATAACAACACACTAAAGGTAAAACCAGGAGCTTATTTCAAGACCATACAACACTAAACTTGTTATAAAAGATAATAGAGTTCTAATTTTTAACCTTAGGCTTGGCAAACCAAGTCATGGACTTGAATGTAGATACCCTCCTCATAAGATCCCCACGGTCCCACGGCCTACACATTGGAGCCTGAGACGATGAAGCAGCTGGAAGCTGCCATGCCTCCACTCTCTCATCTCTCGATTTTGGTTCCACCAGTGCCAATGCAGACGATGGATTTGCTCGCTTTTTGCCTCTCGATGTTTGTACACTTGATGAACTGTTAGAAAACATTAAAACAACGAGAATTCTATTATTGGCTAATAATTACAAACAAAATTTTCATAACTTCTAAGCATGAAGAATCAGAAATCGATTTAACATGTAATAATCTGTGATTTTTAGAACAAATACTAGCAATTTTGAGCAAAGTAATGAAATTCTCTCAATCGAATGAAGTTGCCGCGACTATCTGTATAAGCTGAATCGAACTCTATAAGCATAAAAACGGATATTTTCTTCACTTCTATATTTCTACCGCATGTTCTCGGGAACCAGACGGAATACAAGCAATAATTTTAGGGCGAAAATGAAGCTATACGAACCTGGAAGCTGAGCTTGGCGTAGATTTGGGAGCGAAAAAGAGCTTGTCCATGATGGAATGAAACCTCTTCTCAGAATCTTTGGACATTATTTTTCTTCCTTCAAAAATATGAAATTCAGGGAGTCTCAGATAGCAAGGGTGTTAGTTTCCTCTGCTTGGTGGAAGAGGAATGCAAGTTGACAGGTCATCTAGAGTTGGGCTTGAATTATGCGTTTCTACAGACACCCCACAATCTGCCTTTAAAAGCCCACCATCATGGACCTGGTTCATTGGGCCTTACTATCCATAAGCTACCCTCGGGCCTCAAGGAGAAAGTTCTGTCTGATGTAGGTGTGGGCTAATAAAACTAGGTCCAAACTAATATTAGGCCCATGAGAGACTCAAATGGCCCATCTTTTCATCAGAGAGAGAGAGAGAAGTGGCGTTGGGCAAAGAGCTGCGAAGTTTGATAGCAGTAGAAAATGACAAGATAAATAGATAGGCCTGCACTCTGCAACTGGCATATATACTTAGCGGAGGCTTCAAATTGAACTCTGCACATGTACGGTGAGTGAGTAGGTCCATTATTCGAAGCGTATATATAATATAGAGTTATAGACAGTGGATCTTGCGGCATTCACTCACTATCGCTTTCACAAGGCACCAGTTACATATTGATGAGAGCTAGCTAGTGCAGGCTTGCAGCAACCAATAAAATGTATGCTAGATGATAAGGTTTGATGGCCCAAGAGTCCAAGACTATATAGTAGGAGTCGTAGGACCTTGGTTACTTTTAAGTTTTAATTAACTTAACTTAATTGATCTTACAAACCAATCATAAAGTTACTTGATCTTCTTATCCTCTTCTCCTTACTTAACTTACTTGATCCTTTTCTTTTGTACTTTTATCTTTCTCTTAATTAATGACTATTTTTTCTTTATTATATTAGAGCCTCTTTTGGTTCTTAAGATTTGATTAAATATATTAAAGGACTAAATTTAATGTGTATTAAAAAAAATGAATACTAATATTAATCTTATTTCATATTCAAAGAATAAAATGAATTAGATATAAATAATTGATATTTAAAATTCCTCTTCAATTTCCACAAAAATAGTGGGATTAATAAGGATAGGTTTTACATATCATCATTTCTTCAAGAGACATTCTTCATTTCTTTACTTCAATACTTATTGAATCTAGTTAATAAATATATTCAATCCAATTTAATCCTGACTACCGAATGCAATTTAGAAGGATTTGAATTATGTATCAATCCTAATCTTAACCTATTATCTCACCTATTATTGCCACTTGAAAAGAAGGACCGAACTCTTGTAAAAACTTTTGAAAAAAAAAAGAAGTTGATTATTTGCATGGATTATAAATGTTCATGCAAATGCGTGTCTGTTGAATCGGTCCCATAGCTATGTACTAGTCCACTCTAACTCATCTCATCTATCTCTGCAATGAAAATTGCAAAATAATTGCTGAAATTTCCGCCATAGAACCAAAAGTACTGTTTTACATTTACTCAGGCCAGCCCCAACTAACCTAGTCCAATTTTAATGCGGATCTAACTTTAGAAAATGATCTTTAATTCTTCTTCACCCGGTAGGCTATAGCTACCTAGCAAGCTAATACCATCAAATTTACAGGCTTATATAGCCCCTCCTATTATCCTACATAGCTTGCTAGGTAGGATAATCCTATGTATCCTATATACCTTTTCATGATATTAGCTAACCCCCAACTGTTCTGAGCTTATTATTGGTATTGCTATTATTATTATTAATTTATTATTGCCTTCTCATCCTCGATAAGTGTTCTTACCTTGTTATTTTGAACTTCCTGTCCTCTACTCTACAACATCTCTCAGCTTTCGCTTTACTGTTTAATTTGTTGGGTAGTTGATTATTAATTAAGCATGCATACAGGTCAGGAACGGTGTCGAACCCTTTTATCTCTTCTCTGAATATGACATTGCATTAACTTTTATTTTCCGTATATAGTGTGGCCTTTCAGGAACCTTATGCGAAAAGCGCTTTCTTCTCTGTGTTGCATTTTTTCAGTAACTTCTTCACTTTTAGCTTGTACTTATCACTTATCAGCCTCTAGTTTAGTTCATTGAGTCCTTTCTGTTTCTACTACGTTAAGTGTTTATTAGTGTGGCAATGAAGAACTTCTCTATTGCATTTGCAGCACAAAATGTGCTGCTATTGTTCTTCTGTTGTGGCACACTGTTTGTTTTGTGTATAGCACAAGAAGACCCTTCTTCAGTGGCACCCATGCAGAAACAAGAGCAAGAAGCCCTTTATTGTGCTATTCAAGGCTTTGTGGGGAACTGGTGGAATGGTTCATACCTCTATCCAGACCCTTGTGGCTGGACTCCAATTCAGGTTCAGATCTTCAAACTTACTATTTACTAATCATATAATTGTACTTTTTGGGGGGAAATATATGCCACTTTTAAATTGTCACCACAATTTCCATAAACTTCCATCATATTTGTTATTTTGCAGGGAGTTTATTGTGATCTCTACCATGGCTTCTGGTATGTTAGTGTTATAAACATTGGACCTCTTTATGATAACTCTCTTCAGTGCAACCAAAATGTTACAGAATTTTCACATCACCTATTCAAGCTCAAGTACTTGAAGGTCCTCTCATTGTATAAATGCTTCGTCTCACCAAGCCAAAACCCAATTAGAATTCCCACTTCAAAGTGGGAAAAGCTCTCAAACAACTTGGAATCCTTGGAGTTTCGATTGAACCCCGGTCTCATTGGAACAATTCCAAACACCATTGGTTACCTTAGAAAGCTACAATCTCTAGTACTGCTACAAAATGGATTAGAAGGCAACATACCTAATGAAGTGGGCAATTTGGTCAACTTAAGGAGGCTTGTCCTTGCAGGAAACCGTTTTTCTGGTATAATTCCAGCAAGTTTTGGAAGGCTGACTCAGCTCTTAATATTGGATGCGAGCAGAAACAAGCTATCTGGTTCATTGCCTTTGACTTTTGGGTATTTGACTTCACTTCTAAAGCTTGACTTAAGCAACAATATGTTAGAGGGGGAGTTACCTAGAGAGATTGGAAGGCTCAAAAATCTCACACTATTAGACATTGGCAGTAACAGACTTTCTGGTGGGTTGGCTCAGTCACTGCAAGAAATGGTTTCTATGAAAGAAATGGTGATATCCAACAACGCAATAGGGGGTGGCCTAAGAAACATTCGGTGGGAAAAACTGCAAAACTTGGAAATTTTGGACCTTTCAAACACAAATTTGACAGGGAACATTCATATGTCCATGGCAAAAATGAAAAGGCTGAGATTTTTGGGGCTCAGCAATAACAATCTCTCTGGAAGAGTGTCTCCAAGGCTGGCATCTATGCCTAGCATTAGTGCTTTTTACCTTTGTGGAAACAATTTTACAGGAGAACTTGAATTCTCAGAATGGTTTTATAAGAAAATGGGGAGGCGTTTTTCAGCTTGGAACAACCCAAATCTTTGTTACCGGGCTGAATCAAATTCAACGGAGTATGTTCCTTATGGGGTAAAACCATGTCAGCAAGAAACCACTATTCCTGATAAGAATTTTTCAAACGCCAAGTTAAGTGAAAAGAATTGGAACCAGAATATCCAATTTGTGGCCTCTTTGGGATTTTCAAGTTGTAGTGTTGATGGGTTTTGGTGGGTTCTCCTTGTCCAGGGAATATTGTTTATTCTTTTTTGAAATGTAGCCTCAGAGAAGCAACAGATAATTTCACCTCTTTGTAAACTGAAATGAAAACAATAACTTTTTTCCAAATTTTTTCTCTTTTTAGATAATTTTTTTGTAAGTTCTCCAGTTACTGTGGACATAAACAACAAAGTAAATGCATTGTTTCTTGTTATGCCCATTTGCAACCAGCCCTTTGCACAGAAGCCAATGTTTGCTAAGAGTTAATGATACTGTAATCTTAAGTTTACTGGGACAATGGCAATGGCATCTAGTCAGAAGGCTTAGGAGGGTTCAGTGCCACTGTGCCATGAAGAAAGACCCCTTTACAGTTTTACTGATGGACCATAACTTTGTGGACATGGCAGGGTGGGTTTCGTTTCACCTTGTGAAAACTAGTGATCTGAGTGTACCAATTATGTTTAGCAGAGTCATTCAGAGCATGCCAGATTTTTGAACCATTGACTTCTTAGCACCCATTAAGATTCTAAAAAGAAATGATATTGCTTAAAAACTCATAAATATTCCCGAGATATATATCTCAAGCTTGTTCTTTTTTTCTTTTTTTTTTCTTTTTTTTATGAGACCACTCAAGCTTGTTCTTTTAGATAATTTTATAGGAGGATGTGTTCTTTTAGATAATTTTATAGGAGGATAAGATAAACTAGTAACTAATTTACCACATGGCCGGTGACATTTCGCTTACTATATCCTCAGCTAATTTCACTCAACAGTCTCACTTCCCATTTGAAAAACAGTTGTACCAAGTCAAAGATTGCTTTTGCTCAACGGCTACTTCCAAGAAGCCCATACTTCCACTTTTCACTCCTAAGAATCCTCACTCTTTTCCCTCAGTAACAAACTTCAACTGCAACACTCTTTTTAAGTCCAACCCAATGCCCTAGTTCCTCATGAAACACTATCATTTTGTTCTGCCTAGCTAGCTAGAGATCAACCAAGCAAGGAGCTCCCTAGACAATCCAAATTACACTTCATGGAATCCTCCAAAGTATTCCTCTTATTTTTTCTTCTTTCTACTTTCCAAGCCATTTTTGTAACTTGTACCAAATTTGAAGTTGGAGGCAAGAATGGATGGGAGGTCCCCAAATCAAAGAATGACCAACAAATGTACAACCAATGGGCATCCAAAAACAGGTTCAAGGTCGATGACACTGTCCGTAAGTACTATTTGTACTCTTTACAACATAGTATACCCTTAAACTTTTCCTTAAGATTAATTGCTTCATTTTGTAATGTTTTGATTTGATTTTCATGGCTTAGATTTCATTTACACGAAAGACTCAGTCATGGTGGTGACTGAGGACGAGTACGAAAAATGCCATTCAGCTCATCCCATTTTCTTCTCCAACAATGGTGACACTGTGTTCAGATTGGACCGACCTGGTTTGTTCTATTTCACTAGTGGGGTTGCTGGGCACTGTGAGAGAGGGCAGAAGATGGTCATCAAAGTGTTGGAGCCTGCAAGCCCACCTCAATCTGCAGACCAGAATTCAACAGACTCATCACAACCAAACATTAATGGTGCAGTTTCAATGGCTGCTGCAATCTCTTCTGCAACTATTATGCTCTGCATTATGTCATTCGTTGGGGTCTTTATGTTCTAGATGCAAATTGCAATGGTAGGTTTTAATTTTGTGATTTTTTTCTTTTCTTACCCGCCTAATTTCTTAGGTCAGTGTCGGTTGACATTATGAAGTTGAATTTGTTTGGAAGTATGATATGTCTTCTAGTTAGTTTGAATGTGGATGTCATCTACTAATAATTCCATTTGTTCTTCGAGTCACATATTTTGGGTTGGCTGCATAACCCTAGATAGCCTTATCATCAAGTCAATCATGAAGTTCCCTTGGGCAAGCTTTGTTAATTTTGAATAGTGTTAGAGAGTTTATGCACAAACTGGTACAAAATTCAACGTGGGTTCGATAAATTTAATAATTCAAGTTTCCACACTATTTTTCCCAAGGAAATTGTTAGATTACAACGTTTCCCTGAAAGCCGCTCAAACTCAACATTTCACGTCAAATTAGACACAAATTTCTCCGGAACTCGAGTACTATTAAAAATGTAGCTCCTAAGCAGCAAAGAATTCCGGCTATTGCTAAACATTATTAAAAGGAATCTATCATCGGCTCGGCAGAATAGAATGAATGCCACTTGTTTTCGTTTTGGTCTTTAGAATGAATGCCACTCTATTTTTTGGGCATAGAATGCCATTTTAATACGTCAAATAATGTAACCCAAGGGTAAAAATATTTTGAATTGCGACTCCCACAACCACACACACACATCTCTTTTATGTTTATAACTAGTTCTTCCATTCTTCCCGATATAATGTTAAAAATTAGGACCCGATATGAATATTTAATCCATCAATCAAAAATTTATGTTTTGCGGTCTGTCTTTCAGTTTCCCAAAACTTCAGCAGCAAATGAATGCATGAGAAATTGTTACAAGATCACCAGTAAACGGTACGTCCCCCCTCCCCCCCCAAACAAAAAGAAGGCAGAATTACTGCACACACACGAGGCTCTTCTAATGCATTGAAAATTGTCGATCATCATCTCCACCTCTTTGCCTTCCATAAGGCTGCCTCTCACTGAATCCATTTCGACTTCCTCGTGTATTCTTCCTGAACTTTGATGCACTGCTGTCTAGGTTTAAATTCACCTTTGGTGGATTGGAAAAGCAAAATGAAGCAGCAACCGCCTGTCCAATTCCAACACTTCGCAATTAAATCGGATGTCACATAATATTAAAGCTTTGATAAAGTCCAAGGAGTTGAGAGAAATTAAGATTTCAGTAAATAGTTCATACTGTTGGAAGATATGTATAAAAAAAAATAAAAAATAAAAAGATAAAAAGATAAATAATGCCTAATATATGAAAGGAAAAAAAAAAGGATGGGTTACCTGCAGATCGAGCTGGTGTACGTTAAAGATGTCCTTCATAGAGTGTGAGTTATATGCTAATATATAAGATCTATATGCATCTTTTGCTGATTTGTTCAGATAGTAGTTTGCAGCAACCATCTTCTCCTGCATCAGTTGAATCAATTTTACATAAGTTCCCTTGGGATCAGTTATTGTATAATAATAGATAATAATTGAAAACTAAGGAAAAGGAGAAGTACCAGTTGGGACTGCACATTTTTCAGTTTCTTCTCATTAAATATATACTGTTTAACTGGGACTTTTGCTGCCTGAAAACAGATAGAAATAAGGAATTTGAAATGAGGAACAACCTAAACAAAACCCCCCTTTTTTTTGGGTTGGGGGGTTGGGGTGGGGGAGGGGTTTTCTTTCTGTTTGTCTCTTCATCATTTTTGTCCAGTGAATTAACCATACCTCCAAATAGCGAAGAAATCGCAACTCTTCAGGAATAAGGAAAAGTAGTGCATTTCCTTTTCCACCTTCCCCTCGAGCTGTTCGACCAACCCTGTGGATATATTCCTGCAAGCAGTAATCCCATAGTAAACAGTATGCATGGCTGAACAAGAATGACAATATACCAGAATTAACTGAAATTTGTTAGCAAAGAAAGAATTTAGACACCTTGGGTTCATCTGGGGGATCAAACTGCACAATCCAGTCCTGCAAGAAAAGAAAATAGAAAGAAAAAAGCAAAAGATTACTATGAGAGTTCACTTCTTTGCAAATATTGCTAATAAGATGAAGAAGCATATTGGCATAACTCAATGTTTCAACAGGATAATTATCATAATTTTAACAATTTTTTTTATTTTTATATTGTTCCCTTGAGTAGTTGTCATCAATCCAATTCCATGTACTCTCATTATTGCCTTGGAGCTATCATAACTTCCCACTCAAAGGCCACATTTTAGTGTACACTAGTCCAGGCCAATTAGAAAGAGAAGAAGGAAATATACCACAGCAGGAATATCCAGTCCACGAGCAGCAACGTCAGTACAAAGTAAGATTCCTTTCTCTGCTTTGCAGAAGTCAAAAAAGGTGGTTGTCCTCTTCTGCTGTTTTTGCTTTCCATGGATATCAAAGCAATCCACATGAATGTATCTGAGAAGTTCGGAGTGGAATTTGACCGAGTTGCAAGAAGAGAAGAAGACCATCACTTTCTTTGACTGCATTTTCGTCAGGAAAGAATATAGGAGAATGAATCTCTTGGCACTCGGCACAATACAATAGCCTTGTTGCAGTCCTTCATTGGTGACCTATGGTGCACACAACTTGTTAGATTCTAAGGATTAATGCTATATCACAAGAGAAAATGAATTCAGGTATGAGAATGAAGCAAATCGAAATTCATATCATATGTGAACATAAAACAAATGTAAAACGTGGATACATAAAACCAGCTAGATTCCTACCTTAGTTCTCCCATCATCCACATCAATATAGACAGGCGTTGTCTGAAATGACAAGCGAGCAAGATCTTCAACCTGCAGGTTTGATGGCAATAGTATTATCAGAACAAGGCACTACTGTAAAATATCTACACACAGACATGTAGACTATGTACAGCAAAGCAACAAAGCTTGTGAACTATGGAACTATATGCAGCATGTGAATTGATGCTAAAATAATCAAAAACAATGGGGAAAGTAAGAGCTTGACGAATATGAGATACGGATATGATGCACAAACCTTCTTAGTTTGGGTTGCTGAAAACAAAGCTGTTTGCCTATTCTGCACATCCATTAGCAACTCAATCAGCCAAAGCATACACCTGGTGAGAATCTATTTGCAATTGCAACTACAGCCAAAAAATTAATAGATCCGAAAATAATGCTGAATATAATCCACTACTCTTTTTGGGACAAGAATGCTGAATGTAGCCCACAATCAATTAACCAAAATTCAAGATCCTTATTAAGAAAAAACCAGAAATATATGCTGCAAGCTGGATCTATAGTTTATAGATGATACTACCTTCTAAGTGGGAATATCCTAGTAATGTGCCCACCATATATACTCTCCAATTTTGTTCAAGTGATGAACCCAATTTTCTAGCTGTTAATCAGCCTTGAGTCTTAGCATAATAAACAGAAAAAATATCATACCATGATTAGCAGCCTCGAGTCTTTATAACATAAATAGTTTACCTTTGGTAGAAGTTTAATAATTTGTTTCATTTCTTCCTCAAAGTTTGCTTCCAATATCCTGTCAGCTTCATCAATCATGAGGCACTGCAAGTTCAAGAGAAGAAAGAAACTAAAGACTGTCAAATGCTGTGATGTCATGATTAGGGTTTATGTCTCACTAAAAGACATTTAGCTCAATCTCACCAAGAAGGCAACTGTAACACAAGTTACACAACAACAAAAAATTGCAAAAAATATTTAAAACTACAGTTCAGTAAAACTGTAAAAGAACAAATAACCACAGTACAAAATCCAAGGCCAAGGAAACAATAAGTAGAAATTTATTTGACTGAGAAAGCCACCCGCAGCACTATTTCACTAAATACTGTAAAAAGCAATTTTGAAACAACTACAAGAATAGTGCTGAAGAATAGATGTGAGAGACCTTCAAGTTCTTATATATGAATCCCCTGGTATTCTGAAGATGGTCAAGAAGACGACCAGGGGTTGCAACCAATAAATTTGCCCCTTTTACAAGGCGTTCTGCTTCTCCTCTTCTAGCTGCACCACCAATAACCAAACCCAGAGTCTGTGAGTGATACTTGAGAACATCCTTTGCCACGGCATGGGTCTGAATTATTTGAATGGTAAATTTGTCAGAGAAGAATGAAGGGGTTCAAATTTAAAGCTCAGGACGTAATAAAGCTGGAATAATATAAAAACATTGTAACATACTAAAATAAAATTCCTCACAGTACATTAATATGCAAGGTTTTCACCTGTATTGCAAGTTCCCTGGTTGGGCAAATGACAACAACACCGGTTCCATTTCGAGGAGCAAAATGTGCGTTATGTAACAACTCCACAGCTGGTATTAGGAAAGCAAGAGTTTTCCCAGACCCTGTCCTTGCAGCTCCGAGGACATCTTTACCAATCAAGAGTGGTGGGATTGCTCTGGCTTGAATCTGCATCGGCAATTAATTGTAAATTACACCAGAGCAAAAATCATCCACAACTTTTCCAAATAAGAATTGAAAGTAATCTCAATAAACTTAGACAACATTTCACATGAAAAACAATCCCAATTTTAAAGTAGGCATTTTGACCAAGTAACTAGTAATATAAAGCCCAAAGCCTTAATTGTTAGAAAACTCAAAAATCTCAAAAACACATTCAAGCAGGCAAATCCCAAAGAAGGCATTTTTACCTGAGTCATATGCTGAAAGCCCAATTCTTGAATGGCCTTGAAAGTGTTGTCCGATAAATTCAATGAAGCAAAGGGCTCTGTGCTCATAATCCCAGACCCTCCTACACCACTCTTCACCTTCTTCTTCTGCTGCTGCGGCTCCTCCTTTGCTTCTCCGCTTTCTTCTTCTACTTCGTCTTCCTCTTTGGCCTCGCTAGGGCTTTGCGCCTCTGCTTCCTCTCCCTTAATTTTCTTCATCTTCTTCCTCTTCTTCTCCTTATTCTTCTCAGCCTTAGCTTGTTCCTCACGTTCTCCTTCTTCTCCTTCTTCATTCTGAGGCTCTGAATTTTCCGTAGCTGTCGATTCCGAGGGTTTCTTCCCTCTATTTCTCTTGCGCTTCTTCTTCCTCGTCTGGTCCTCGGCGGACGAGTGAGAGATTGAGTTTAGGTCAGGCATGGAAGCTACTGGTTCTACTGATTTGGCGCTTTAGAGTTTCAAGGGGGCAGATGAAGAAGACAAGCACTCGAGAAACAGTAAGATTGTAAGAATATGAATTGCTGTGTTTTGCATAGGGTTTTGCTTGTTAAACCCTAGCCACTGAGTCGCTCTTACCTACTCACCCGCCAACACCACTCGGAGGAGTCAACACGTAGTGGATGGTCTGTTTGGGCCTACCCAAAATCAGGTTAATGGGCCTATGAAGATAACTAGGCCCAAATTAGTGTGAGCCGTCAACAAAGTTCACTAAATCTTATTTTCTCGGGCTGAACTTATATGACACTTCATGGCCTGGCCCTAATTAGCTCGACAGAAAAACTAAGGCCCAGTGTTAAAACCATTTAATTTCTGAAAGCCCAAATTGATAAAATTAAATTGAAAACTAAAACAGCAAAAAAAAAGAGAGAAAAGAAATGGAGGAAAGATGTGGGGATGGACGAGAATGAAGTGATCGATGGCTTGTTTTTTAAGCCATTTATTAATAATTAACCAATGGTGCATCAGGCATGCCATTAAGCTTGAATCTTTGGCTAGGTCAGTAGGTATCCAATGGCTTGTATCTTAAACATGTCACTAAATATGCAATCATCATATAAATAAATTAATATATGTGCTGATTTATGCATAATTAGCACCAGCATTGGTCCATACAGTACTCCTATTTGCATATTATAATGTCATTAGTTGGTGGAAAAGTTGAATGCATAGAATATGTGGCACCAAAAACTCATTACTTTAAGAGCATCCAAACTTTTATGATCAAGCATCATTATGAGGGAGTAAATTATACATAAATCACTAAAGGATGGAACAAAAAGAGGTAGAGCATGATAATGACATATGATCCACTTTACTATATGCATGAATTTTCATAATTGGGTTGCCCTAATGGCCTTCCTTAAAATCATAGACACTGCTTGTAATTATGCTCCACTCACTCCAACAAATTAACTATGAATATATGATAGTAAAATAACTGTGAACCATGCATTGACCAAGTAACTATATAAACAAATAAAAAGAATGCAGCAAAGGTAACTATCAGCCGTTTATCCATCAAACAAAATACAACTTCCCCTTCCCATAACCATGCTTATCGGGTCCATCAAACAAATATGTATACTAAAAAGATGTTGACACGTCCTAAAAACGAGAACAAATATGAAACCACCCAACCACAAAGAAAAAAGGAAAAAAAAGGGAGAGAGAACTCATAAGTGTTTAATTAATATTAGATTTTTGTTGATTATCCATTAAACCTATACAAAGAGATAATTATCTATTAACGAGATTGGGTGATATTTAAAATCAAAACCAATTGATTTTTAAAATATTGTCTGATATTTAAAATTAATAATAGATTGGGTTTTTATTTATTGCACATAAGTGTCATATTGATGCAGACAACAACAAAAAATGCTGCTGAGAGCTGCAAGCCTGCACCATGCTTGATTTATAACTTTGTTTACTTTGAAAAAGAATATATCTTTAATGATTTCACCTTATAAAAAGGAGGGGGTTCCCCGTGGAATGTGAAACTTCCTAAGTGGACCCCACAGTTCTCTCCCTACCGGCTATTGAATCTGACAGCATTTTTGACCGTTACAATACATTATTCAAAATTTTTAAAAGCAATCACCTTAACAACCCTCCATTGAGTGCTTCTTCCACACCTAGCAATCCCAAAATTTCAAATCAAATCAATAGTTTATGTGGAGTGCAACAAGCATAATCTTGAGTGTAAGTAGTAACTAGCTTCAAAAACTGACATTACCTACCGTTCATTTCCCTCCATCCAACGGCTCAAGACCCTCGCAAAGTAAATACCAAACCACAATCTTGATCTTCCCTCTCTTTCCCATTTCCACTGTGCACATATTCATTCTTCAACAGAGGCTTTCACTTGAGTTTTACAGCAGAGTTTCAACCTTTCAGGCATTTCGAGCTGCTTATTCGAGTGGGTCGGTGTGAACATTTTGTGGGCATGTTTGGATAGTGAGAAAATCATCACAGAATGCCTGTGTCAACTCGGTCTCAGATCATCAACCAAGGGAAAAATGAGCCAAACCCAGATGAGAGAAGCAAACCCAGGTCAGTTCAAGAACAGAGCCGTGCAAATCTTCCGCTGGGAAACCCACACCATGGATTGAAAGAAAAGATGAAAGCTTTAACTCTCCTATATGAGCAGCAAAAGCAAGCCTCAGCAGCTCTTAGGAACCAGTCTTCGAAACCCGATCAGGAGCTGCGGTTCACAACTCACCCGAGCGTCGAGCATCTTGGTTCTTGTAAAAAAGAAGAGAAAGAATCGAAGCCGAACCAGGTGATGAGAGAGAACAACAACACAATGCACAATTCCACCATTACAAGAACTTATGTGCTGCCTCAGCCTCCAATCCATGACGCTAAGGAGAATGTGGTGGCTGGCAATGATCGTAATGATCGAATTCTCAGCTTTACTTCGTGCCCAAGAAAGGCCAGAGCTTCAACCACAGTGGCACGGAGGCTCTCATTGGGAGGAGGTCACGTGCCGCCGCACGTGCTACCGCAGCTGGAGGCTAAAGTGACGGAGGGGACCAAGAATGTTCAAGAATCCGAGACTGTTTCGGAGAAACCCACAATGGGTGCGAGTCAGAGTCGGATCCTTGTGTTTGTGAGGCTTAGACCTATGGCCAAGAGGGAGAAGGAAGCGGGTTCGCGATGCTGTGTTAGAATTGTGAATAGGCGTGACGTTTATCTGACGGAGTTCGCGAACGAGAACGATTACTTGAGGCTGAAGAGGCTTCGTGGACGCCATTTCACCTTTGATGCTTCTTTCCCAGATACCACTTCTCAACAAGAAGTTTATTCCACTACGTGAGTTTAGGTTTATTAGATATCAATGATTTATTGGACCTTTTTATATAATTGTTGTTTTTGGTTTTGTTTTGCATTTTTCATTTGTTTCTCTGGAAAATATTAGATCTTTGCACATAAACTGTTGTATGTTGCCTGAGACTTCAGCTTGAATTGTGTTTCAAATTCTACATTGCCATCTTAATTATGTTTGTTTTGTTTTGTTTTTCCTTCATTGCTTGTTTGTTTGCCGAGAAAAAAGAAAGCAAGGAAAAGGGAGGTTCTTGTTGTGTTTGATTCACAAGAAATGGAAAACAC
Organism: Purshia tridentata; assembly: GCA_003254885.1. Classification (NCBI taxonomy): domain Eukaryota; kingdom Viridiplantae; phylum Streptophyta; class Magnoliopsida; order Rosales; family Rosaceae; genus Purshia; species Purshia tridentata. The sequence goes on along the minus strand of QANT01005899.1, from coordinate 17,245 downwards.
AGTACAACTATGTTAATGGTGTGTTAGTTTTAACTTTCAATAGAGCTCTGGGTTTGGTTTCCTCAGTTTGTGAAGCGATAAGTCATTTTTTCCATGAAATTTCTCAGCAACCAAATAGAAAGAGCAATCATGCTTTGAAAGAACTGCTGCTAATGTTTTTTTTTGGTCTCATTGAGTCAGTAGAGCTGAAATTTTCATCATTCACTGACCCTTTTCTTCACTAATGAGAAAATTTTAACAGAAAGATCCCATCTGATTTTTCAGCACAGCAGAGCTTGTGGAAGCAGTTCTGCAAGGGAGGAATGGGTCTGTATTCTGCTATGGTGCCACGGGAGCTGGAAAAACATACACGATGCTAGGCACGCTGGAGAATCCGGGAGTGATGGTTTTGGCAATCAAGGACCTCTTCACCAAGATAAGGCAGAGGAGCTGTGATGGAAACCATGTAGTTCATCTGTCCTATCTTGAGGTCTATAATGAAACTGTTAGGGATTTGCTCTCCCCCGGAAGGCCTCTGGTCCTTAGAGAAGATAAACAGGTCTGCCTCCTTTCATGTATTTCACATTACTTTGCTTACAAAAATTCACAATAAAAGCAAACTAAGTTACCAAATTTTCTGGTATGTTTTAGAAAGAGACGTTAAACACTACATGATTTTACCAACTTGGAAAAATGTGACCGGCTATCCAGAAATGGAAAATTTTATCTCCAAAATTTACCAGTGTCTGTCGATCTGTGTTGAGTAAGTATAAGAGCAGTGTAGCTACTACTTTGAAACTAGCTTCATCATTTCGCCTAATCAATCATAGAAACATATGTTTTATGTACCTTTTTTTCTAGATTAAGAGGTAGCTGAAAATGCAGCAATTCCCATTTATATTTTGTGGTAAACTTCTGATATATGGAAAGTTTATTTTTAACGCCAGTTAATTAAGTTACACTTTTAGTTAGAAAATTAAAACTATTATATTTAACCCAAAGTTGATTTTTATCCCAAACATTTGTTCAAATTTATTACACAGGGGATGGTGGCAGCCGGTCTTACGCAATACAGAGCTTATTCCACTGATGAAGTAATTTTCTTACTCCTTTTTCTAGTGATTTGAAAGGTTAGATAGTTTGTTTGGAAGGTAATGTATTGTTTGGTCTTTCTTTGGGTTTGTGGCAGGTGATGGCATTGCTTCAGCATGGGAACCAAAACCGAACTACGGAACCAACTCGCGCTAATGAAACTTCTTCGCGCTCCCATGCTATTTTGCAGGTAACAATAGAGATATGGCTTTTTGAGTTATCAAAACTCACAAATTCATGACTCAATTTCTTTCTTTCTAATTTTCTCTCCTTCTATATCCTAACTCACAAATTCATGACTCAATTTCTTTCTTTCTTTCTTTCTTTCTTTCGTTCTTTCTTTCTTTCTAATTTTCTCTCCTTCTATATCCAGGTTGTAGTTGAATACCGGGTAAAAGATGCTTCTATGAATGTTGTCAACCGAGTAGGAAAACTCTCACTTATTGATCTTGCCGGATCAGAGAGAGCCCTTGCCACGGATCAGAGAACAGTTAGATCTCTTGAGGGTGCCAATATAAATCGGTCCCTCCTAGCACTGAGCAGCTGCATCAATGCTCTTGTGGAGGGAAAGAAACACATACCTTACCGGAATTCAAAGTTGACCCAACTTCTCAAGGATTCTTTAGGAGGAGCTTGTAACACTGTGATGATTGCAAATATCAGCCCATGTAATCTCTCATTTGGCGAAACCCAAAACACCCTTCATTGGGCTGATCGAGCAAAGGAAATTAGGACCAAGGTCAATCCTCCTAACATATCAATCTTTAACTTGCTCTGTTTCATTGTATGTTTTAAATGTATTCATCCAATTTTGGAAGTGTCATAAGTTATGTGCACATTTTCTGTTGTTGCATTGTTTATGATTATAGCCCCCTCTAAGAGTTTTGTTTCAGTATTTTTCTACTTAATGTGCAAATTTTCTGTCGTTGTAATGTGTATTATTTTATTCCCCTCTAAGAGAGTTGTTTCAGTATTTTGCAAGTTTTATTGAAATTTCTAAGTGTTGAAGTTCTGACTATTTGGGACTCATGGCATTATAATGTGTCTTCTTATTAGCAGGCATTAGTTTCTATCTTCCTCAAAATTTCATGCTTCATTTCTTTCAGTTCAAAAAATTATGCCAAATTCCATGGCAAGTCACTAAGACAATTCTAAATAATATTTCTGTCCCTGCCATCTTGCATAATTGCAGGCCTGTGAAATAACCGAGGAAATATTGCAAGTGCCGGAGTCTGAAACTGATCAGGCCAAGCTATTACTTGAACTACAGAAAGAGAATCGTGAACTGAGAGTACAACTGGCACGTCAGCAACAGAAGCTATTAGTTCTCCAAGCACAATCCTTGGCTGCAAATGGCTCTCCAACCCCTTCTTCAGTTACATCTCTCTTGACTCCTCCAACCTCTGCCCAACCAAATGACAAGCGGAAACCCAGAACATCTTTTTTGACTGGGAACTGTTTTACACCAGAATCCAAGAAAAAAGGGGATGAGGAAGCAGTGAGAGACCTTCGCCGGACTGTAAAGGCATTAGAGGCAGAAATTGAGAGGATGAAGAAAGATCATACTTCACAGCTAAAGAAGAAGGATGATCTCATTGGCGAGCTTTCACGGAAAAGTGAAAAAACACCAGTAGTGGGGAGAGAAGGGACAAAGAGGGTAGTCACAAGGGCTAGCTTGAGACCAAAGGAGCCAAACACTGGTGAGTTGAAGAGCCCAAGTCACCGGTTTAGGTCACCAGTCCCAACAGTCAAAAAACGAAGCTTTTGGGACATAACAACCGCAAACAGCCCATCAGTTGCTACACTAAATGGAAGAAAAACTAGAAGCCATGTCATTTCTGAACCTGCTGCTGTTCCATCCATGCTTCTTCAGGTAATCTAATTGTTCTCGTTGTCTTTCCTTCACTTTTTTTGAAATATGTGTATGGTAGTAGAAAAGAATCACACAAGCATGTGAGACTTCTATAAAATAGTTTTGATCAACTCCTCACTAAAATCTCCTCCCCCTGAAAATCTCAAGGCATCTACCCTCTTTAATCTTTTATGTATGTGTGAGTTACTTTGTTCATCAACTGATGCAACTTGCATATCCATGTTTCTGGTTTGTGATATTTTTGGGACCACACATCATCAATTGCACCATTCAGCCAGGTTTTGCAAGACAAAAGCCCGAGCATTTGAAGTAACACAGGTTGAAGGTTGAAGAGGAAGAAAAGCTACTGAGAGCTGTCTGGCAAATGGAAAGATTATGGCATTCTGGCTAAAGTGTCTCCTATCAACATTTTCTCTGCCAGAGCTGGTAGTTCCACATGGAAGAATGATTTATTACTTGTAAGGTGGTGCTGATGTAGTGCTGTTACAGTTTTACTTGTACGTCATGTGATCAACCAACTCTCACAATGGAGTCTGAGTTGTTTATTGCGTTATTCTTTCCTCATACAATTTCTTCTGTGGAGTCAGCAGAACATATTTCATTAGTTCAATTTTTTTTTCAGTATTATCAATTATTTATTCCAAGCTCACATTAGGGGCATTTAGAGATCAGTACAGACACAAATTAATATCAATGTTTGTTCTTCTCTTAAGAATTTAGAAGTGGGTACTTATTTATTTCCTCCTAGTATTTTGGAAAGTGGTCTATTGCTTCAAAATCATGTAATTTGATTTGCTGTATATATCATTAAAATGGTGCAAGTCCTTATTTAGTGGTTCTGTAGAGGCATGCATATACACTAGTTACATCAGCTACTGATTCAACCAAATGAAAGACACCAGCTATTCTTTGTTTTTTTTTTTTTTGGGGGCCATATCAACAAACCAGCTATTCTACAGTGCATAAAATATGTTCTGCATCTCTAACAACTTAATACAATATACATATAAACCCCAACTGGCTGGCACAACACAAACATTGTTCTTCTAAAATCTTAACATACTATAAGCTGCAAGATAGCTCCAAATTTACCTTCAGGATTTATATGAATGGCACAGAAATGAAAGCAAACTGATATTTATAGATGCCCTTTTGCTGTGAAACAGACTGACTCCAGCCTTACATACTACATTGAATTTTTTATGATACATTCCCACCATCCTCAAGGCAGCAACGAAAATTTCCCAGCAATAGCAATCCAATTAATAAGGCATTACTTTTCTTTGATGGAAATAAAAAGCAATGTGAGCAAGAATTTACTGATGATGTTTGAGAGTATGCCCTATTGCTTTTCCTTTCCCCACTGAAAGTCTCAAGATTATCAAGACTAGAACTATCAAGTCTGTGATGATGATGATCCAACCCCATGGGCCATGGTGTATGAAATATCAAATAATCTCACTCAGACACTCACTACTCTCACTAGTCACCACTACAGCACCACTTGATCAAAAAGCTAATCCACTTCTACTCCGGGCCTGCAGTCTGCCAATATTATTAACCCCATTAACTTATACTTTAAGGTATCCGATATTGTTTCCTCTTGTCCAACTAAAGAAAAGATTTATAGCTACTGAGAAAAGGTCTTTCTGCGTTTCAGGCCTGAACTTAAATAAGTGCCTGAGCAGCTCTTCCAGCACGGGGCTCAGAGTCTTAACCTGGCCCCGCACGACAGCAGCTCAAATATGTTATATGTACATTGTATATACAATGAGCTTGAACTTGGTAGTCAATGAATTCATAACCAAGCCAATAATGACTTGATTTTAGATAAATGTAAAAAAATTATTGACTACTATTCAAGCAGCATAAATTTTAAAGTTAAAGTGACCAGCATGCTTTCGTCCAAATCCTGCATTTCCTTCTTCCACATACTGTAATAGGAAACCTTCCCAAATTTTCTGAGCAACTCATTTTCAACATCATTAATGTTTTCCTAAACCGGATCAAGACCTTGGACTTTCCCATAACTTTTCTACTGCTGCATTACTGTTTTGGAAGCTTCCACTAACACTCTATTTAGCAAATGTGCTTCTCTTCTAGTATTTATCATTAATATAGACTTCTTTTCAATAAGATATCATTAAAATATGCATTTCATTAAACCAACCTTTTTTTTTCCTCCTTGGAAATATGATGTTCATTTCATGTTTTTGATGCTATGCATCTGATAGTGTTGCTGGTTACATCAAATGAGTTTTCAGCATAGGTACAAACAATTATACTTTTCTTGACAAAAGCAAATTGCAAAGCCTCATGTTTCAGATTTCTCATTTACATTCAGAGACGCATATCCACCTACATGTACCTTCCCTACTCACATAGACAAGGTACAGAGTTGGCCTACAATTATTGACAACACACCAACTTGGGAGTTGGGACATGTATAATCACTGTACTCATTAAATACAGGCTTCAAAGGCATGCACTACTACAGCTCTGGGCAACACGCAATTATTTAATGACCCATAGACATTAATTCAATGCTACACCATGTGTGTAGTGTTAGATTTTTCAACTTCAATCCTCCCATGTGTGTGTGCAAGTTTCTTTTTTGGGGTTTTATAATTATTATATATACCTGGGTGCTAAGGAGTTTATAATAAGGTTGTATTTATTGGAATAATAATTGTATAAAGCAGTGGCCTAACTTTATGTCCAGCGACCAACTTTTGAATCCTTTGAAGATTGATGAGTGGATAATCAAAATGAACCTCGATTTCTGTGATAACATAATCCTTGAGCTGTAGCACATACCCTTTTACATGCCCTCTGGGCCTCTGCTTCCCCTTTTTTTCATTGCAGCTGCAGAGAGAAGAAAGAAAAGGCATACTTGAAAGCCTTGAAACTAGGAAAGAGAGGTAGACGCTGACCAAATTACCCTTCTAAGAATGTAATCTGCATTTTTTTTTTTTTGGGTTTAAGGATGTCATTTCATATACTCATTGAAATCCAGAATTGATGATGGTATATAGTTTGTGGCATAAATAACTATGAAAAGTCACATACTGAAGAGAATGTAACAGTGTGATTTAAATTCAGCAGGGAATCAAATGACCAGGTGGAAAAGCAGTCAACAAGATTATATTCAGAAAAAAATTAAAGAAAAAAGGAAAAAGCAGTCTATCATAAGAAAAGCCAAATTCTGCTGTCAGGAATTGGATTTGGGCTTTTATATTTTGCTTTTGATGACTTCTATGATTACTTTATTAAGTTTATATTGGGATCATTTCTCACACAAAATTATATATCAAAAGCAATGATTGGAAATTGGAATAGCCTATACTTTTAGACCAAATGCTGAAATTTTATGGGAGGAATGTGTTTGAATGAACATTACTGCAAAAGGATCCAAGCTAAACAGGGAAAGGAAATCAATAGTAAAGCACAAAAGAGACACCAAACCTATCATTGAAGCTATCCCACATAGGAGAGAGAGAGAGAGAGAGAGAGATGCCCCACACAGACAAAAGAAAAATGAAAATTGTATCTTACATATTGATTTCATATATAATTATGCAGGGAAGGCCTTCCAGATAGCAAGGAAATCAATGTTACTGGCCTACTCTACATGTATGACATTTGAGTAATATGGCTAGTCAAGAAAACAGAATCATATAACTATCTGAGACAAGCCAATTCTGAAAGTTAAATGTAGAAGGCACTTGAGGAGGAATGGACACATTTAATGGAGTCCAAGTGCAACCTACTCCAGGTTTAGATGAAACATCATCAAACAATAATAGTATGATGGATATTCAGACAGCATCCTACCTAAAATGGATTTAAAAACTGATAAATAAATAAACAATATATATTTTACAACATGGTCCCTCCTTTTGTTTTTGTCACTCTTGAAGAGAAATTGGATTTGAACAGTTTTTCTTAGGGGAAAAACAAATTCAATATTAAGTTGAGGTTGAGCACTATTAGCAAAGAAGAGGAAATGAACACATGCAAAGACAGACAGCCATGATTGCATTAGCATCCTTGTCTCATCATCACTTAATTAAGGATTGGAAAAAGATATACATATACACCTTCATGACCCCACCTACCATCATGTTATACTGTATTGCCCCCCCCAACCTAAACTAACAAAATATGAAAATACAGTAAGCCCACTAACCATTTTCTCCAGATATTCCAAAAGAAAAAAAAAAGTAAAGGAAAAAAAAGAAGGAAACTACTTGGAGAGAACTAGGCCTCCAATTTCTAGATTGAAGAGGTAAACAAGTATCATCATCAGCTTACTCTTCAAAAATTGAAGCACATAGTTGGTAGACCTTTGTGTAGCTGCTTAATTAGACTCGAAGCAAGTAGATACTAAGTTCAGGAGCTCCATTGCTATCTGGGTTCATCATGTAGAAAGCCTCAGAGTCTCTAGACCCAACAATTCTCTCAAACTTAGCCCTCATGTACATGAGTTCATCACCATCGGACCCAGCTTCAGCTTCATTCCCAGGCAAGACACCAGCACCCATTGAAATGGGCTCCACAGCTTTCAAGACCTTCCACTCCTTAGGCCCACATTCTCTTCTGGTAGCAAACCCATACTTCTTGCCATTGCAATAAGTCCTCCATACAGGCTCTTCTAGCAATCTCAGAGGTGCTGCTCCAGCTTTCTTTTTTTCTTCTTTGTGATCTTTGTCACATTCCAAGGCAATTCTAACAAGCCCAGATGCCATTTCTCGGACCAGCCCACTGATTGGTGTGGCAAGCTCGATCAAGAAGGCTGGATGTGAGGTTGGGTCCCTCTGGAATGCAAAATGTACATGCCCACGCCTAGAGCCAAAAAGGGTACCTACCACTCGGGGTCCAAGTCCGAGTGGTAGGCTGGAACGGTTCTTACCAAAGGCAGTAAGAACCGAACGGAGCCTGGAAACTGCTGCTGCAGGCAGTTTCCTCCTTGGAAGTTGAGGTGCAGCCACACGTTGTGGATTGTCATGCTGCTCGTTTTTCTCTAGCTGATCAGTTGTCTTTGTGGAAGAGGAGGATTTGAAGCTTGGAATTGGAACTGCATCATGATCATTTTCTTCATTACCAACCTTGTTGGTCCAGTGGAAGTGTCTCTTGGAGGAGGAGTCTTGCAAGCTCCTTGCCATGATCACTACCTTCATATGAGAGAAAGCAATCAATGGGAGAGGGCAGTCCTTAAGATGGTAGGTAGAGAGAGAGAGAGTGATTCTGGTCTTCTCTTTTATTGATATGTGGGGCTTCCATTAATTCTTTGTTTCTAGTCCTTTGGTGTAGCCCAAGAGAATCCTGACAAAAGAAACATTGGCTGCCCCACCAACTGAATTGGGAAATGAATGAGAGAGAGAGAGAGAGAGCAGGAGTGATTTATTTTGAATAGAAAAGAAGGGAATCTGAGGAGACAATGTGTTTGTTATTTCACTTTCCAGTGGGGTAGGCAGGGATGAGTGATAGGATTTAGCTTGACCGACTCTTTTTTGACTTAAATCCCCAAAACGGTAAAGAGATGGCAACCAAAGCCCACAAAACCAAAGCCATCACTATTCACACAAGACATGCTCACACAGGTCACAACTCACAACACAGCCTTCCATACTCGTGTCGTCTTCTAGTGCAGAGAGGTGCACTACCGGGTTGATGTTATTGTTGGGGTTCTCAACTCAAGCCCCTGAATCCTCATGCCCTATGTTGGGTGCAGGCTCTACATTTCACCTACCTGCGAACTGACACCTCAGTGTTTGTGGGGACCCCTACCAAGCCCTTTGCTTCATTAATCCATTCAAAAAATTGAAGCATCATTCTCTTAGTGAGAATGAGAGACCCACAAAACGACTACTTCCACCAAAGTTATCTTATCCCGAGGGAATATATTTAGCAATTTGCCTAAATGACCATTAACATCAATAAGGACTTGTAAACCCCTCAAGGTGGCCTTACCACATCAGTTTGTAATTGGTACGAGTTCTATGGGAATCAGTTTTTGGAAGAAAGTCACTAGCATTATGACAGAACTCTCCAATGGGTGCAACGAAAAAGTTTCACGACCACCTTCTTTCGTAAGCATTGCATGCTGTCAATAAGCATTTTCCATGTTTTTGCGAAAAAGCAAACAAAAAACACAGATACAAGACAGTCACCATGCTAAGGAAAGAGTGCACGACAAACACACCTCCATTTATACCGAGAAACAGCACCAAAAGAACGCAACACAGCTTCCAAACTATAACTAGATAAACCAGATAATTACATACAGTTCTGACACAAGGATTTGGACAAACTCGTACTAATTACATTAACTTATAGACATGGATCCATAAGAGAATACAACTTAAAAGTGCATCTTGACATAGGCCAGCAAACTAGTCAATGATTTTGTACATAATATAAGCCATATTAGAAGCACAAATGGACGAGTCATGGATGCTGGCCTACGGTTCAAGAGAAATAAAGATCCTAAAGTTAGCTCTCTAAACTTTGGTCAGGGTCTGGTTGCTTGGGCGCAGTGGTTCCACCATTCATTCTGGCACGCGCCTCTGCAAACATCCTCTGCTGCTCAGCCAAGGCTTCTTCCTCTGTCATCTCTGCTCCGTTGCCCCATTTGACACTTTTTGATATGTCATGCTGGAAGGAATTTCCACTCTCATCAGTATATAGTTCACCATTACTTGACAATTTAATGACAGATGCATGCAGTAGGTTTAAGTGCATGTTTGTGTGTGTGTGCACATGTGCAAACATGTGAGAAAAGAGAAAGGGAGAGAGAAAGAGGTCATTGTAAGAAGGAAAAATTAACAGCTTCAAGTACAATGGTTCTGTAAAACTGGCAGTTAAACCAACTACACAAAGGGTCAATCCGCAATTGTCACGGTTTCACCAAACTGCTGTTGTCCAGTTTTAACTTCAGTCTTGCATAACTTGTATGGGCATAAAAAGAACAATGTGATGAACAATTACCACAGTCTCAAGCTTGTGCTGTTCATATGCTGCATAAACTTCCTCAACGTAATCGCTAAACCCAAGAACCTGATAACAGAATAGAATGAATGTCGTTGCTCCTTGATAGAGAGACTAGCATAATAGAAATACATTGCTAGCTTTGATAAGTATAACAGGTTCTAGTTCTTTAAAATCAGAAAATGTTCAGATGAGTTGGTCAACACACAAGACCACACAAGACCACACAAAAACAAGGACCAAATTCAAAATTGAAATATATGTTCGAATGGGTTGGTTAAAAACCTGTAAAGCCTTGAGTACATGCTCAGGTGCTATTGTTCTTTTCTCCTCTCTGCTACAAACTTCATTAGACTCGGATGAGATGAGATTTATAAACTCTGCAAAGACACAAAGGCACAATGAAAATCATAAAGTTATGAAGCAACTGTTTCAATGTGGTGATAAATGCTTGAAATAGACTTGCAACTCACATCTTCAATGGAATAAGTTTGAAGAAAAACAAATTAAATTATGTTCAGTTGCTTTACCAATATAACAAAACTTAATCCAAATTGGACTAACACAGAAAAATAACAATATACCAGTTCGGTCTACACACACACAAACACATCTGAATAGCTGTCAATGTATGTGTCCCTGTGTATGCACATGTACAAATGCAAAACATAAACTAAAGACAAACTATTCAGTCACCAAAAAAAAAAACTATACTTAATGATAAACTATTTATTTATTCTCACCTACACAACACTCAATCAAAAGATCTTGAGCATCTCTTGCAACTCGTACATCTGGAGGCAACATCTCCTTAATGATTTTGGTCATGGTTGCTGAAAAAAAATCATAAATTTCAAGTATTCAAACTCTTGAAAGTGAACACATAAATTATGTCATTAGGCACTGACACTCATGATTGTATAATTAGACACAGTGAGCAAAAAATTGCTTTCAATTTGCTCAGTGCCTTGGTGCAACTATTCTGCACAACTACATACACAGAATACAAATAGGAGAAGGCTGTGATTCAACATGATTTAGCACAGAAAAGAAAGCTGGCTACTCTCCATGGGGGAAGGGTTCAAGCACCCAGCATAATAAATGACCTAGTTTGGAAGCAGTGCCCATAACCAACGAGGAATCCCTGCAGACTTACTTAGACCTCTCTTAGCCTCTAAAGGTCCATTTACATCAAGCCGAAATTACTCCACAAACCCATCTATTTCGGCAAACTATTAGTCTACACCTTTTGTTCTGATTGCTTTGTTTCTACAGTGATGCTCGCTATTAACTATTAAATAAATAAGCTCCTTGAAGTTTTTCATTCAATTTACAAAATTTTGTCCAACATTAATTTCACAAAGTTTTAAGAAACCTAGTTTGCATAACCAATCAACACAGCACAAAACAAAGTACAGCGGTAATCTCACTGAATAACAATCACCTATGAATTCATCAACAGGGACAATCCCCCAAACCCTATTGCAACTGATTTTTCCAATCGTTCACCCAAAGAAAATAGCTGGACCTCACCAATTTAAGCATAACAATAAATTACAAAAAAAAATCCATGGAATCGATAACTTAACAGCATTAACCTTACAAATTTAAACAAAAATTATAGCAAATGAATATATAAAATACGAATCTACCTTTTGGAAGCGAAGCGTCTTCCTTCGACTTCCCGATGATGTCCATCGGCTCCATCTTTAACCTGCGTAAACCATAACAAAATAAGCATATGCAAATCTATGAAAACTATATAGATCGAAGAAAATATTATAGATCTGAAGCTGCTCGAGGAATGAAGAATGGACTCACCGGGTTACTGAGTCGAATCGGAGAGCGAGCGTTAATCCGAGCGTCTAGACGACGATTCAACCGATTGACGATCCGATTTGCAGGAAGATCAGGAGGAGGGACATGGTTGATATATGGATTTATCAGACGAGGACTTTGTTCATTGGTTCTTCAGGATAAGAGAGCCAGATCTCGCTCGCAGGCGATTAGGGCAAACAATCTACCTAAAGCGCGTTGATTTACGACTTCACCACGCGCTCATTTGACGCGTTGTTGAGGCGTTTCGACCTCCGTGTTGTAACGGTCAAGTGGTTGGGGAGTGCAGTGCACGTGGGATAGCGGCGCGTCCTCAGACGTTAAGCTCGGACGGTTCTTTTTATAATAGCCGAGATGTGATGTGAATCATGTGAGTCAGTGAAAGGTAAAGTTTCCAAAAAGAGCCAATGGCGTGTAGACGAATTGAGCCAATCACGTTAAGCTTTATTTGTTACGTTGGACTAGATCAGAAAATCTGGATTATACTGGACTGTAATAAACCGTAGTAAGCTAGATTAAGTAAGTAATATTCTGCGTTTGTTGTTGTACCGGATTATAAAACTGGATGGGCCGACGAACCTAAAAGCAGGGCCGGAAATGATTGGGCCGACGAGCCTAAAAGCACATACAAGGCCCGACCCATGCTCAGTGGGTAGGCCGCCTAGCCCATTCCTTAGGGGTAACATACGTTGGCTCGTTTTCTTCTACCTTGCTCCCCCGGAGGGCTTTTGCGTTGCGTGGTCTACATTATTTCTGCAACAATATTCTGGAAACCCTAGTTTTGATTACAGGCATTGTCCTTAATTTTCATGACTGTGAAGTAATTAATTAAAAAAATGGATTCGGACGAAGAAGATTTCGTGTTCTACGGAACACCGATAGAGCGTGAAGAAGACATCAACAGCCGCAAGAAGAAGGCCGTTGCCGAGGCCTCTGGTAACCTGCGTACTCTCGCTCCTTGGAAGCAAGAGGTATTTGCTCGCGTATTACTTTTTTCATTTCCCACCTTTTCTTTTTCTATCGTTTGTTTGGTTCCTGAGTCAGCTCGACACAGTGAAAGAAATTGAGAAATACGAGCGTTGTTTTTTTGTAGTATGGCACTTGAGCTTTAGTATCACTTATGTTGAACTTAGAAGTGATGCTACGTTTTATTGAAGGATCGGTTTCATGAAAAATGAGATTAGGAAGAGGTTGGCATTGGTAATTCTAAAACTCTGTTTGGTTAATGATAAAGTCTGAGAAGGAATTGAAATTATGGACTTATTTTGGAGAATGGACTGCCGATTGAAATGACATGTTTTCCCTTTTGCCGTTTAACATTAAAGTTGATAATTGGCTCAATACGTGCATTGCAATGCTTTCAAGTAACCCAGGTGGGATGTGGAACCATGCTATTTTAATGTGAACTTAATTGAAAGATCTCTAATGGCACATATAATTAGTACTTTACATGGAATTCATTCTTCATCAACTTTTCAATGGTTCTGCTCATTGATTGATAATAGGGATGGTATAATGGTATGTGTCTGATGATGTTTAAACGGGCAATTTTGGTTCACTATTTTCTTTATTTTTTGGTCTCCAGGTTAGAGATGAAGAAGGCAGAAGAAGATTTCATGGGGCCTTTAGCGGAGGGTTTTCTGCTGGCTATTTCAATACAGTGGGCTCAAAAGAGGGTATTGCTACACTTTCCTTTTGAACTAGCTTGTGTTATTTCTTCCCTAAAAATCTTTAAGGGTAGCTAATGGTTTAAGCCATGTGAAACAAATGTGCAGGGTGGACACCTCAATCCTTTGTGTCGTCTCGGAAGAACAGAGCTGAAGTAAAAAAGCAGGACATTTTGAACTTCTTAGATGAAGATGAAAAAGCTGTATGTTCGTTTTCACCTGGATACTAGTTTTATTTCAAACAGTTTTAGTTATATCTTTCAACTCTGTGAATATGTTACAAAATTGTCAATGTTGGCATTTTTTAATTGGTCAATTACATTTGTATATTTATTATGTGTTTTGATTTTAGAAGATCTAGTGGTCGGAAAAATCACACAACCTTTCAAACTTTATGTGGTGTATTTCAAAATCTTAAATGGTGGTGAAGATGTATGAACAAAACTTACACATTGAAAAGTGTCATTTGAAATTACAATTCTTGGGGAAGTTTCTTTTACTTTTGTGTCTCTTGTTATAAAGAAGTCAAGCGAACTGTGATTTGTATAAAAAACATCTTCAGTATGTTTTGCTCACTGCAAATTTGTTTGAAAAATGTTATATATTTCTCACACATTCATTTAGCAATATAGTCTTCGCATTTTGAGTCAAATGAGATTATGAGCGTCAGTAACAATGATTTTACCGAGAGATTCTAATTCAGCTTTGTAATTTTCCTCCTTATCACATTTAGGATCTGGAAGGTCAATCTTTAGGGACATCTTTGCAGTTTGATACATTCGGATTTACAGCTGCAGAACATGCTCGGAAGCAAGCTGAGAAGGAACAACAGAAAAGGTTTAGTGTTGATCATGTGTAAATCTGGCTTGATTAATGTTTATATCAACTGAGTTGATGAATGATGACTAATAATACACTTTCATTTGGATGAAAATGATAAGGTTCTGCATGCTACTCTTTCTTGCAGCTTAACTTGAGGGTTTGTATTGTAGTGATTTAGTTGCATTGCAGAAAAAATTAACTTTTATAAAGTTCTGTGGAGGCTTAACCCCCAGTCCCCACTCTCTCTCCTGGAAGTTTTGTGGTGAGAGTAGAATAATAGCTTTTTTTTTTTAAATAGTTTTTCTGGTTAGAGGAATAAGATTTATTATCAAGTTCTCAACTGGAGCAAATAGTTGTACTCGGCATGCTTCTAGTAACAAATAATATTAAGATGCTCTGTTTTTGACCATTCTTAACTTTTTTTACAGAGATGTGATGTTGGATCTTGAATTGCGTGTTAAACTAAAAATACCTTAAGAAATATTTTTTTTTTAGTACCTCTATACAGGCTCCATAGGCTTTTGCAGTATAGCAACTATGTTCTTTTTACTTTAGGTGGCTCGTTTGGTGAAGTGTTGCACTGCACTGTTCTTACATTTGTTTTCATGTTTGCAGCATTGAAACTCATCTTTCTTGAATATCATGCATGGTTTTCTAACTTTTATCTCTTGTTCTCCATGTATTATAGGCCATCAGCTATTCCTGGACCTGTTCCTGATGAATTAGTACTTCCGGCCACAGATTCTATAGGTTTGTTTTGCTACTTTTGGAGTAGTAATTATTCAAATAGTGTTATTATTTTCATTTTATTTTGGAGTTGGGCATCTTTTAGCCTCTCATGCTGTCTTCAATTAGGTGCAAAGTTGCTGCTGAAGATGGGATGGCGGCATGGTCGCTCAATTAAGGATTCACATGCTAATTCAGCATACGGTATGTGTTGCAAATTCTAATTCAAATTCAAGATTGTTTTCAAATTAACTGCTTTACTTCTTTTCTGACATGTATTAATCTCTTGTTCATTAATAGGAGGGGGCCTTTATTTTTAGCCTAGATCTTAGAACAGTCGTATGAGGTGCCATGCTGTAAGCTTAGATTTGGCATATGTATAACATGTATGGAATTAGCATAATTTATCTTAGAAAACAATATTAGTATGTTTTATTAGCTCGCTTTGCTGTCTGGCTGACCAGATTTTTTCGCTTTTGGTTTTTATCTTGATATTACACTCTTAGTTTTACTTCTTAAAACATTATTCAATATGCCATTGTCTTCTAAAGTTATTGGTTAACTGTAACAGTTTATTAATGGCAGAGGTGGTTGTTAACTTAGTTTCTCTCTTTAGTGTTCGGGCGAGAGGGATGGGACATGAGATAAATGGCTTGAGCTAAAAAATATGAAGATGTCAAAAAATGTTAAATTTCCATGATATATCCGGAGCACCTCGGTGGTGGGTTATAGCAAGCCTTGGCTCATTTAAGAGAAGCTTTCATGGAAACTTCAAGAAGTATTCTTTCAATATAGGAGACATGTTTCCTCTATTGACTAACTTTAACTTTAGAAGTTTTTGTGAAAAGAAATATTTACTCGTTTAGAGTCCTATTTTAAATTTTTGAAGTTCGACTTTATAATTTACAAAAATTTCATGATGTAACCTTCACATGAGCTTTTGTTAGGCTGGAAGTCCACACCACGCCAATTATGCAGTTTCTTATGATTTCTTTTATTTGAGGGTTTTCTTTCATATCTTAAACTTACATCATGTCTTTACTTACAGATGCACGAAGGGAAGCTCGAAAAGCTTTCTTAGCATTTTCTTCCAACGATGCAAAAACATTGCTTGCAGACTCTGACCCTGTTCATGGTGAACTTGAGAATTATATTGAGCAGCCTGCCAGTGATGATGTTCAATCTTCGCAAAGCACACCTGTAAGTAAATTTGATTTTTCTTTTTCTTCCTCCTTGTAGTTTCATCCATATCTTTGCCCACCTTATATACTTACTTTGGTGATCATATCTTCACTCAGTGTTTTGTAATAAAGATTGTGGCTCACATCTTTCTTTTCAGGTTTATGTACTCTACCCAAAGCAGAACCTCTATGGATTAGGTTTTGATCCTTATAAGCATGCTCCTGAGTTTAGGGGTATGTTTTTTATTTTTTTATTTCCAAAGAAAACTGGGTTTTTGTGATTCCTAGCAATTCAACGAATCCTAACAACTATTCTTTCTTAATTGTTTATTTTCAGAGAAGAAAAGGTCATGTGTATCTGAGAATAGGGGTCTTGGATATAAAAGTTCTCTTTCAACTAACAATAATCTTTTTGGTTTCAAGTGTAAGATTTATGATTCATTTAGTAGGCATTCATTTTTGGCTTGATCATTTAAGGCTTTGTCCTCCTTTCATTGGTTTTTTTTAATTTTTTTTATGTTTTTAATTTTACTGCATAGATTGTTGTCTCAACTTATGGTTGATTTGGCTTGTTATTCATCAGCAGGAAAGGTTGCTCCTGGTTTTGGAATTGGAGCACTTGAAGAACTTGATGCTGAAGATGAGGACGTCTATGCCTCTGGTTAGTGTTGGTGTCATGAATAATCAAATATAGGCAGTAATTTATAGGTGTCACAGAGGTGCATGGATTCATTGCATAAAATCACTCTACTGTCTTTTCCTATTATGCTTTGTGGAAGAAACTACTCTGATGTGACTAATGGATTGAATCAGTGCTTTCTCTTCCCTTTCATTTGGACCACATATTGCCTAAATTTTTCTCTTGTTACATGATCTTTCCTTCAGTTATTTTCTATACCTTCCCCCACCCCCAATTTTGTAGGATATTATTTCTGAGACTCTGCTTTTAACTTGTAGGCTTTTATGCAGTAAAGTTTCTCAAGTATATTATGACATGCTGGTTAAAATTTTTCTATTTATTTGTTTATTTCTTGTCTGGATAAGAAATAGTTCAACCCCCAAACACACACCCCCCCCCC
>QANT01005897.1:0-22848 GCA_003254885.1 Purshia tridentata | reverse complement strand
AAAAAAAAAAAAAAAAAAAACAACCAATGTGGTGTTGTGTCATTTTTGGTTTAATTAATTTGCCATTTATCCTCAAAGTGGTGTGTACGTACAACATGCTTGTACAGGACACTAAGACTATGTGCTTCATTTGGCTGACTCTTAGTATAACTTGAGAAGAATCTTTTTTGTTCATAATTATTCATTTCATGATAATTTTTTCGTAGGGCATTTCTAATTCAGTTGTCAGATCAATATTTCTAACCTGGCCAAATCTTTCATTTTATATTATCCACTCACACCAGATATTCATTGACTATAGGAGGGGTTAATTCATACCTTTGACGAGGATACTAGCGGTTTCTTCAAGCACTCTTCAGTCCAACTGCTATGCTAATTTGCCTTCGATCTACTGGAAAGAGTAGCCGAATTAAAAAGCAGGTTAGATAGAAATAATAACCACATTTATGTTGAAATTAGGTGCAATAGCATTGTCCTTATGTGGTGGTGAAAATTTATTTTACTTATAAATGAAACTGTTATTGGAATAAATTAAGAGAATGAAAGAGCGACAATGTTTAGTTTTGGGAATTTTGTTTTCCTTTATATGTCAATCCATATAAAATTAAGAGGCTTTTAGATCTTAGTCCTTCAATAAGATTAAAAATTAAATAAGACCTGATGTAAGATTAGAAATTGATTTTAGTCCTTTGACTATTTCCACATCAGCCTTCATATTACAACTCATATTTATTTATTTTGTATTATTTTAATTATTTTATTTGTTCTCAAAATACCCTTGTGTTTAAATATTTAATTTTGTATATTCTCCATTTGTAAGAGCCAATTTAAGATTGATTTGCCTTAATTGACTCCTATAATTATACCCTTGTGTTTAAATATTTAATTTTGTATATTTTCTATTTGTAAGAGCCAATTTAAGATTGATTTGTCTTGATTGACTCCTATAATGATGCAAAATATTATACTTAGAAAAGCAAAGTTACCAAAGACAAAATTAATTATCAAGATTAAGAATTATTATGTATAAAACGAGAGAAATAAATAAAGTAAAAATAAAATACAAGAAATGTACTAAAAAAAATGATTAAAATAAAGTACTTAAAGAACATACCTAAATAAAATACATATACTAGTGTACCTTTTAGCATACCTAACCTATACTGTTCCTATTAGCGTACCTACACTAGTGTGTCCTGTTAGCGTACCTATACAAGTGTACTTATATAACAACAACCCCAATTAAAATACCTACACAACAAACACAATTAAAATATCTACACAGGCACCCCAACTAATCCGATCAAGCTCCTTACTTCAATATAAAACTCTTGGCTGCCATTTTTGCCTTACCCATTGGATCCATGTTGTCTATGAATCCAAAGCATTCTCCCTCCTCTCTCTTTAAACTAAGATTACCATGTTAAATTTCATGTAAGCATTCTCCCTCCTCTCTCTTTAAACCAAGATTAGCATGTTAAATTTCATGTTTTAAATCTTTGAGAAAATTTAGGATATTGCAGCTGGGGTAATTAATTACAGGTTGGGTTGATTTTGTGGGAGCTAAGGTTTTGTATGTAAATAATATTAAGGTCAATTAAATATATATTAAAATGGTGTATTAAAATCTGGACTTATATTAGAAAGAGAAAAACAATCAATTTACAGACAAACATCTTAATTAAGCCCATAAATCTAAGCAACCAAATAAATGTAAATTCATTTTAATATTAAGGTCAATTAAATATATATTAAAATGGTTACAGACAAACATCTTAATTAAGCCCCTAAATCTAAGCAACCAAATAAATGTAAATTCATTTTGAATTTTGAATGAAATTAATTATGACAATAAAAAAATTATCACAAGGGTATTATAGGGAGAGGGAAACCAAAAATATTATTAAAAAATAAAAATCTGATGTGGAATATATACGCTGACATGGACGTAGAGTCAAAGGACTAAATTCAATTTTTGATCTTACATCAGGTGTTAATCTAAACTTGAACTTATCAAGGGATTAAAATCTAGTTTTCTGCTCACACTATCTCTCGTAGCTCGCACACACTCTCTCGCAGTCTCACTCGGTTGATCACCAGTCACCATGCACCACCTGCGATCTCCATTGCCGAACACTACCTGCGATATCCACCACCACCACCACCAGTCTTTCTCGCAGTCTCTATGCCTCCCTCTATTCCGGGCAGCCAAACCAACTCTCACTTCAACCGACCAACACCGACCACCTCTGACACAATCAATAATCGACCACCATCGAATCGATTGTGGTTGGCATTTTGATATTCCGACCGGCCTCGGTCAGTTGGTCGGTAGGCATGGTTCGGTACGATTACTGAACAAATTCCAACCCTATTATACCACATAGTTAAAGGTGAAGAAAAAATATTTTTCTATAATCATTATCAACCTAATTAAATATGTATATATATATATATATTTATATAATATTTATATGTGTGTGTTTCCATACATTAAATTTTAAAATACAAACAGAACCTTAAAAACTAAACTTCAATTGAATGCTCAAGAGCTCCCTTAATAAAAACTATTTGCTCGATGTACCAGTTACATGTACAGTTACATGTACAGTTACATGAATGGGGGAATGTATATCCAAGGGGGTTGAAGGGTATAAGATCATGTCTCTTATATTGATATCTGAAACTCATGTAATGATAACCGACTGCCACCAATACAGATATTAAAAATTGGAATGGGATTTCATATCTATACATAAGCTCCAAAACAGTGAACCAAATGGACCCTTAGTATCATTGTTGGTGTCTAGAGTAGGTCCAGTTATTGAACAAATAAAACACTCACATTTATCGGAATAATAGTTGGTGCCTCTATTACTAATAGTACTACTCTTTGTAAGAAAAATAAACTAATAAAGAGAACCAAAGATGTGAAAAATAAATGAAATACACGAGGAGAATGGGAGAGGAAGGGTGCAAGGCGATGGATGCTCGTATCAGTACTTATCCTAATGATATATAACTCATTTTTTCACCTTCTTGATCATCTTATCACTTGGGTTACCTAAGTTAACTCCAAGATTATATATTATGGTCAATGTAGCCAACATTGTAAATGTGGAATTGAAAGAAATTAACAAAAGTTTCACAGTAAGTAAAGATAATGTTAGGCTGCAATTAATGTTGTAAGACACCATTTACCCAAACAGGAGAGAGCCAAATAGGCCACTCGACCATCCATCTAGAAAATATGAACATAATGCCGCGAAGGATCCAGTTAAAGAACTAGCTAGCATATTCAACAATATATAATAGATCGAAAATCACTATTTGGAGCTTGCTGGAGTCCACGTACGTGGTTACAAAGTCACAAAAAGCTCAAAAATAACGAATTGAATGTCGTTATTTTTTTTTAAAAGAAAAAACTTCTAATATTCTAAGAGATGCCATTTATCAGATATAATGTTAACCTCGAAAGGTCACAACTTAAGCAAAGGTTGATTAAACAGAAACGCAATGTAGCCTAACTTCCCCACAACAACTAAAGGTCATACTTCTCACATGAGAAGACATGTAAACTGAAAAAAATAGTCTAAAAAATTCATCCTTTCCAATACTTAAACAGAATAAAATTAATAAAATAATCAGTCCTCTAGAGCATAATTGCATTTTTAAAAATTTGTGGATGCCAACACAATGTCGATATGGGATAAATAGTATCTCGCCACAAAATCCAAAACTTGTTATAGCACATTATCTGTATTTACTCCATATATGCACTATTTCGGCATTGTGTCGATGTTTACAAAATTAAAAAATTCGAACATCTCTCATGATAAAATCCCACAAAATAATATAACCATATTTTGTTTCATTTCATTACTCTCTTTTTTAATGCCTCGTCTTTCTTGATCATAGGAGACATCCACCTTTCATGATAATATATAGCTTGACGTTGGTTGGGGTCTGGTTAGTGTCTTCCTCGGGAACCTTCCCATTGGACAAGAAGTCCCCAAATGGAAACCAATGCATGAGTTGAAAATAAATTCTACAACTATATATAGCCTCTATGCCAACCTCAAAATAGCAAATAAGAACTGTAAGAGAGGAAAGGAAGCTAGCTATGGAAGGTATTGACACAAGTAGCCTCATCATGAAGACGATGGTGTGGATTTTATTTGTGTTGGTTGTAGTGCAAGCAGCTGATGATGAGGAAGAACCTCCTTCCTTTTCTCTCCCTCCATCTCACCTCCCTTCCAAAATACCTTCTCGTCTTTTGTCTTCCCTTCCATATGGTGACTCCCTGCTAAAAATACCAAAACTTTCTGTTGTTAGAAATCGAATAGTAAACCCCACTGATCTTCATGACGTGCCTACTGTTCCTCATAAAATTCCTAAATTTCCCATCCCCTTTACTCATAAAGTTCTTAAATCTAGTAAAAAACGCAAGTTTTGTTGTAAAATTCCGCTAGTGAAGTTGATCTGTTGCAAGCATGAAGGGCATTAATTATTGAGTGCATAAATGGTTGCGCGAAGTCAATAAGCTGAGTACAGCATGAGGAGGCCACATTATCGATCGTGCAATTATATTTGCAACTTCTTTCTTATATGTAAAATTTCAGTTCCGCCTTACTTGGTGTAATAAAAAGTAGCATATAGGCTACCTCAATATGTTATAGCAGTTTCAGGTTGTATTGTGTGGACTGAAGACCTTCTTCATTTATCCAGAATAACATGCACGGTTTCCTCATTTTCAATTTCCTCTAAATTATAGTTAAAGTACATTAATATAATTTACAAAATCATCATGCTCAAGCTTTTGTATAAGAACATGCTAGATAAACATATTCATGTCAAAACTAAAGTAGCATAAACTTTTATAAGCTACTAACAAAATCATCACATTTTTAACGTAGGATTTCTCTCAACAAAAGCTAATATATCAAGATAATGCTAAACCATGCTAATTAAGTACAACACAACACACTAGTGCTAAGAGACAGATGGTTATATATAGACTTGTGTAAAACTCTTCCATCGCACAGTCAGAGTGAGATAAGCTGGTCATACAGGCCTATATGGAGCTTTCTCAATGCATAGACAGAGCAAGGATAAATAAGTCATTTACCCAGACAGAGCGAGAAACAGAGCGAGAGTAAGCTGATCATACACCAATATGGAGCTAATCAATACATAAATAGAGCAGGAGTAAGGTAGTCATACAATTGTGCGGAGTCATCTAGATCAACGTACGCACAAGTAAAGCAACCAATAACTATCGTATGTACACACTGAGTACTACAAGCTAGTCGTGCGAGGGTCTAAGAATCATTGATATGCTTTATTCATAAATCTTATACTTTTTTGTAAATACTTTTGCAACAAATATATCAAGTGCTCATAAACTTTGAAATTAATTTCACTTTTAGTGAAGCTCCTAAAACCTTAGGGAACATTCTCTTTTGCTTTCATCATTTCAAACATAGGTTGAATTATGCTCATAAATCAATCCACGTACACATTGTAATTTATAAAATGCATGCAAATTAACAGGCGGTCAGTTTGGCTAAACGGGTCTGACGCGTGCGTGACTGTGCAGAGAGACTATAGAAAGGGGATTCAGGTCCTTTATATATGTTTTTTCTCCAAATTATCTATAACTTTCTTGTCTTAATTCCGATTTGTGAATCGTTGGCGTATGCCTATAATTTTAACGGTACGTATTTGTATCCAAAACAAAATCAAATTCAAATTTACAAACAAATTTGGAGTCGAGTTGTCACACAATAGGTAGATTGAATACGACATTACCATATAACTCAATTCCCCACACAAACTAAAGGAATGTAAACTTGAAAAAAAAATGTAAGTCTTTAAAATACATCCTTTCAATTACTTAAAACAGAATAAAATTAATAAAACAAAGGCCAAATGACACTTTTAGTCCCTATACTTTCATGAAATTTCCACTTTGGTCTTGTTCATTTAACTTTGGCAACTTTAGTCCTGTACTTCAAATACGATAACAATTAAATCAAAATCGTTAACCTCGTTTAAATTGATGATAGGAAATCTAATGTGCTTTACACATGAGTGGCATTTTGAACATCTTAATCTACCTGGATGCCTATATATGTATGCCATACTCGTCATTCTATGCAATCCATTTTGAAAAAATATTAAGTTTCAACATCAATTGAATATGCTAAACGACAAATAGGGGCTTAAACAGGCATCTAGAGGGATAAAATTGTTCGAAATACCAATCATGTGTGAAGTACGTGCTTTCAAGTCAAATTTTACTTCATCGTTTAAATATTTGGACTTAATTGATATCGTATACAACGTACTTGATCAAAATTGCCAAAAATAAAAGTGAAAATTTAGTAAAAGTACAGGGACCAAATTAAAGTGTCATTTGGCCTAAAACAAAATAACCATCATTTTTTGAAAATAAAACATAATAACCATCACCCTTTAGGGCTCCAAGAGAGTGAAGCTAGGGAAGGATATTTTTTGCTGATTGTTTCGCTAATTTTGGCCTTTCTCATTACTTACTCCTTAATTCATGCCTAGTCTTTCGACATCATCTTTGAGGATAATATATAGCTTTACGTCGTTTGGGGTCAGGTTAGTGTTTTGGGGCTTCCCCTCGTGAGCCTCCCCGATGGACAAAAAGTCCCCAAAGAAAAGTAAAATAAAACGTAAAGCTCCTTCATAAACAAATGGCAACCCATTCCGAGTTGTATATAAGTTATAAAGTCTATATATAACTTTTAGCTCTTATATCAGCCTCAAAATAGCATAGAATTTTAAGAGTGGAATGAAAGCTGTTGAAGATACAAGGAGCCTAATCATGTGGATGATGAAGGTGATGAGGATGATGATATTAATTTCATTTGTGGTGTGGGTTGGAGTGCAAGCTGATGAGGAAAACCCTCTTTCTTTTTCTCTCCCTCCATCTCACGCTTGGTCTTCCCCTTCATATGGTGATTTTCTAAAAATCCCCAAAGTTTTTATTACTAGAAAGCGAATAACAAACATTAGGGAAAAGCCCAAATCTCCTAGAATTCTTGACAAGCCTACTATTCCTATTCCTATTCCTATTCTTAACACGCCTACTAATACTATTCCCCTCCCTATTCCTAAAATTCATGTAACTCGTAATATATACAAAGGGTTTTGCTGTAAAATTTCGGTTGTGTTGTCGTTCTGTTGCAAGCCATGAATATACAAAGTCAATGAGGTCAGCATGATGAGTCCGGCTTGGTTGATGATGAGGCCACTTTATTATATGAGTTTCGATCAGTTTCAATTCTGCCCTCGTTCATGTAATAAAGTGTATTATATGCACTATTAGTTTACACATAAAGTCTTATATATACAGTGGTGCACTAGAAATGATGACTATAAAAACTTATAATTTATTTATTATGCGTACAGGATGACTACTTGCACATAGCATCCTCATGACTTATTGATTCATGTATAATAAGACTATAGGTAAGTAGAGGAATCAATTCATCCTATATGACTATATGGATCAAGTTGATTGTTTTAGGCAGGACTTGGGTTCAACTGTTCCGTTTGCAGATCCATAAGAATTGTTGCAGCTTGAAATAAGTTCCACTACTCCAGAAGTTGCGGGTGCCAATTTGATATTGTCTAAGTTGATGTTAGAGCAAGGCACATTTGTGCTGCAATTGAAATTGATTGCCACTTCAGTCTTTGATGTCCCAATTGCATCGCGGTACACCACCTCACTTATTTGAACTCCAGTTTTCTGTATCATAATTAACAGAACAAAATTAATTGGTATAGGATATGGATATAAGTTAATTAAACGAAAATTAAAATGATGATCAAATTGGTTCTTTGGGTTCATGCAAGTTTTATTTTTCTAACTAGGGTCTGTGGAAAAAGGAAAGGTCTCTTTCTCTTACCGTTGCTTCGCAAGCAAAATGTTCCTCGCAGTAATACTGATCAATAATAATCGGATTTTCTACTGCTGTGAAGTTTAGATTTGAGAACTCAATATTTCGAGCCTGCCCACTCCCAACCTATACATCCCAGATAAAAAATAGTTAGCTAAATTGATTTCAAAGTTCTATTCTGAAAAAAGAAAGGTCTAAATTAATAATCACATGTTCAGACTTTTCAAGCGCAATGTTTCCAATTGGATGCACGAGGATAAGTTGGGTTCTGTAATTTGTACCTGATATGTCTTGATCCGTACACCATTTGTTGTGCCCGTAAAATTAATGTGGCGTACAGTAATGTTTTTCACGTCTACTTCGTTTCCATCTTTACCTAAGCTGCCAATGCTATAGTAACAAACGAAATATATCAAATTTAATTATCATGCATGTACCACATATATATGTTAATTTGAGGTCGGTATAATAAGTTATCGAGAATAAAAACTCTCCTTACACACCCAAATTCGAATTCTTTCACTCTCCTGTTTTAAAAATTAAAAAAAATTGTACCACATGCATATATATAAATAATACAAATATATATATGGGGACGGAAGAGGGTTCGAACTCAAGTGTGTAGAGATGAGCTTTTGTCCTCGGTCAACTAAACCAATCCCAATATATATAGTTAAATTTAAATCATTAGTCGATTTTTTAGTTTTATCTTTTTCATACACATCCTGTTAACCTATTATATTGTTGAATTTGAACCATTAGATATCAAATTAAAAACTTACCGATACAGCGTATTAGATATCTGATTAAAAAAATTACCCTATATACATGTATATGCGCCTAATATAAATATATAATTATATATGTTGAGTTACCTTATACCGTGACCAGGCCCGCATGCCACGTTGTTGACATTAATTCTTGCAACATGATCCCCAATAGAAATACAGTCATCACCTATATTACAAATTTATATTACATTTAGCTATTATTTTAAACTAAATCTTCTTTTGTTGATATAGAAAATGTTAATTTAGGTAAAATCACATGTACCTTCTAGCTAATATATGTATATTAGTGATCGACTATTACCAGAGATATTAAGCTAATTAATAAATAAAAATTTGTTTAAAGTTATTTACCGCTGCCAATATGTGTATCGTGAACAGTGACATTATCAGCATTTGAAATATGAATGCCATCCGTGTTGGGGCTATCTCCAGGAGATTGTATGGTTAAGAATCCAAAGTCCACATTGTGACTTCCCTCCACAAGTATATGAGTTTGGGGACTATTGGAGAACAAAATATTGCTCATATCCACACCTTGGCAGTGTCTAAATGTGAGTGACTGCCAACAGAATGTAACAGATTAATTTTGAATAACAGATTAACAGATTAATATCCAAACAATGTACACAAGTGGCACATACCGTGGGTGCAACTTTTCCACAATCCTGTTGAAAAATTGAATAAAGTGAAAATTAAATGTGGTAGTAATGTAATATTGACCACTTATTCAGTTAAAAGCAAATCTAATTCAAATTTACATTTTAAAGACACAACATAATATTGTTATATATATGTCACAAACTGTGCAACAATAGAGCATTTTGGAAAGCATATATATATACCTTAAGCTCAGGATGGTGCTTGCATGAGATATCCCACCAGCCCTTTCCACGGCCATCGATCGAACCATTGCCATTGATATTTATTCCCGATACTCCATTGAATTGTAACCATGGTTCATTTGTCTCGAATTCCTGAGGACCGTTAGGTGCAAGAATTGTTCCAGATAACTGCAAAACAAAAAGAGATTGACATAATTGATTATTATTACATGGTGTAAAATCAAATTCTTGGTGGATCGATCAGTTGAGTCAGACAGATTTATAGAACATTAATTTTAATTATAAATGATTAATCCCATATAATCTACTATAAATGAAACATTTCAGATCAAGTATATGCATGATTCCCTATTTTTACATACCACAATATTGATTTTAGCAGGCTTGCATGGGCCAGCAAAGGTTATGGGGTGCACCAAAAATGTTTTATCCTTAGGAATAACCATTGTGGGCATTGCTTCTGTAGCGTTACAAGTAGCCTGCCATGTACTTATGAAGGCCTGAAAATTTGGTAAAAAAAGACCAAGTTATTAAAAAGTTATATCAGAAAAATAATATTTTTTGCTAAGTAATCAAGAAATAGAACTGGTTAATCGATAAAGAAAAATAAAGTAATGTATACATACCTGGGAATCGTTTGTGGTACTATCGCCATGTGCTCCAAATGCTACAACGTTAAATTCAGTCTCATTAGCCACTTGGGCATGCATACAAGATGCTATCATAGCTGAGATCAGGCTCATAACATAAACAATAGCAAATGAATCCTACATGAGACAAAATTCTAAGTTAGCACAATTATTCTATTAAACTATTAGAATATTTTAATGAATGTAAAGCTGGTATAATATTTTCTTGACAGATAATCTAATAACTTAGGATACTTTAAATTTTCTTACTGTAAATCTAGATCATATATGTATTCAATTTCAATATTAAAAGATAATTCATATTCGATCGTAATCTGACAAAAGATCGAAGATGAATTACAATGAACTAATGTACCATTCTGTGTTTAAAACTATGCAACACAGGAAGAGACAAAAGATTGATAAACAAGGTCGACCAAAGGTTCATTTGAGGAGTAAACAACATGGCGCAATTTAAAGTGATCTTTGTCAAATGCATTAGGAAAGAAATCATAATTTAGCTGTCATCGGATTTATGTTTTTACTGCATTTAGCCGCTGTCGATCGTTCATATATGTCCAGTGCTGAATATATTATTGAAATAGAAGAATATTTCACACTTGAAATTTATTGGCAAATAAAAACAGTACAATTAATATTACGAATCAAACGTGGGTTAGCTATATGATGCAAGTAATAATTAATTCTCGATTGACTAAATCTGTTTTTTTCAAGAAAGACTATAAATTTGGTCAAAATACTGAAGAAATGCTACTGATCAGAGGTACGTGTAACGTATTAATATTTATCAGAATTCTTGTAAAATGACAAATATATCAAAAGAATTAATGACGCTATTGTTGCTTCCCAAACTGCTCATCCCACCCATCGTGTAAAAAAGTTCATTACAATTTTTCCATCTTTTTTTTTTTTCTTTTTGTTAGGTGGTCAGGGGTATCCGGACCAATTTTTGTGCATCTCAACTAATCTCCTCCCCAGTCTAGTTAAAGGCAAACTATTCACACCGGGACTAAAATGACAATTTTTCCCTCTTTAAAATTACCTAAAATGACAAAAATATTAAAACACATTAAATATTAGGATCATGTCAGTGTTAATAGGTTGAGCCATCAAGGTCACGGCACAACAAGAACATAGAATGAGCTGGGCCGACACACTCACGATACAACTAAATGGGTCTGACCATGCCACAACTTTTAGTCCATCAGACACAGCATAGGTCAATACTACACAAGCACAAGTATGAAATAGGGCTAGAGACTGTTGCCCGTGTTGGGCCTAGATCTTAGCTAGGCACCTAGAAAGCAGGGATATCTTGCTAGAAGGCATGGTATGCAATATTTGATACTCCAATTGCATCGATATGGTTGCGTACGTATTGGATATGATAGCATATGCATTTTTTTTTTTCGGGATATACCTCACCAAGCACTATACTCGGCATTTTTTTTTTGTAACAATCGAGTGCAGCATCAAGCGATGGGCATTGTTTCCTCAGCCCATTTTTAGGGTATAGGGTATAGGTTCACTCATGCTATTCTAAGGTGTAGAATGAGACTTGTGTAGGCTGCATGTTAGGTTTTAACTATGAGATTTTAGACTAGTATAAAACTGACAAACTAATAGTGAGTGTTGGAGGAAAAAGAAAAATAAATTTATTATTTTGAAAACTTGTCTAAAAAGGACTAGCTTCTACTTTGAATCTTAAATTTCTTGCGGCTTGCCTAATTATGTCCTTCCAACTCGATCTGATTTCAAAGTAATCAACTATATACATATATATCTTGAATCAACTTTCTCTACAAAAGTATTGCTTTCAAATTGACCAAAAACAAATAATTTTCTTTCCTTGTCGTACTTGCGATGAAGGTGTCAAATTAAAGCACCCATAGTGCCCCAACAGGTCTATATATATATCTTTAATTCTTGTGATGAGTACTGATGAAGTTATTGTAGTTATTTCATATAAGAAACTTGAAGGCTGTAAAAACTATAAAAACTTTGTCTCAGTTTTTTATTCGTATGTAAACAATAGAAGACCTCCTTTAACTAGCAAGGAGAGTACCTTTTGGTAAGATTATTAAAAGCACTCCCTATTTTGAGATATGACATATATATATACATAGTCATATACACATTTTCTTGTATCCATTCTTCCACTCACAAATTCTGGTAGGCAAAGAAGTTTTGACATGGGAAGTGGTGGAATTTAGGGTAAGTGATGTTGTGGAACGCTGGTCGATGAAAACAGCTAATTTTTGTCCTCCAGAGCAGTGACCAGGGAAAGTACTAGTGAAGTGATATATGCCGGCATCATGGAAGCTTATGCGACATGTTTCAGTCCACACAATAATTGGCTTCGCGGTGTTACAATTGTTGAAATCTTCAGGGGTCACCAAAGCCAAATCATCTCTTCCTTTCTCAAACGTGAACACTGTAAACAACACAAACAAATATATATATCTTAGTAATATTGATCAACTAATTAATTTAAAACCAATGTATAATCAGCTTTTGCAATTAAGGGTATGTACAAAGGACATAAAGATGAACTATTAACAGGGATCTAGATCCTTTGCTAAACGCATTTAGAATGTGAATGAATTTACCCTTGGATTAAAAAATAAGACAAGCAGAGAATATAAATCCATTACGAAGATATCTGATATGTAAATCTCAGTTTATCTTTAGTAGGAGATTGCTGAGTTATTTATCTGGCATAACATAACCATCAGATCATGCAAGTGAAGTTTACCAAGAACATCGTCAACAAAAAATTCAAAATTGGAAGCCCAAAATGCATAAGGATCGGGGCCAAAATTTATTGAAGGTTGAGTCCAGCCCATCGCATTTCCTACTGCATATTCTGCAGCTTCTGCTCTATGCAGCATTATTGCTGTAGCTACAATCACCACTGTCATACAAGTGGTTACCATCTTGCTTATTTTAGCAGCTTGGCCTAATCGTTTAAAATGAGGTTGAGAATAATTTGGTTATCACTCTGCTGAAGTGAATTTATAGAAGTCCAATTAATTAATTATATTCAAAAATAAATAGTATTAGTTTTTAGG
This sequence comes from Purshia tridentata, assembly GCA_003254885.1. Taxonomy (NCBI): domain Eukaryota; kingdom Viridiplantae; phylum Streptophyta; class Magnoliopsida; order Rosales; family Rosaceae; genus Purshia; species Purshia tridentata. The sequence continues at coordinate 9,560 of QANT01005897.1, read as the reverse complement.
TTTAATACTTCCAAGTTCGGACTTGGAATTTTTTCTTTTTGCGTCCAAGTAACGGACTTTGGAGTACGTGTTGTAATTTTGTTGACTTGATGTTATTTTAAGTTTCTATTTTAAGTTGTCTCTTCACCCCACCCAAAAAAGCAGTGAGGTAAGGAACCTGTAATTTTTAAAATGAAGCATATGAAATTGTGGGTTTGCAATTTTTATAATATAACGCCGTTAGTGAGTTTGGCCTTTGACATGTGCCACAAACCATACTGATCACGTAGTAATTGTACGAATTATAAAACCAAAAAGTTTCGTCGAAACCACATACGTAACAAAGGCTAAAGGATTTCATCAGTCTACACCAGAAAAAATTTACACATCCAACATTTCATTAATTAAATTTATTTTTTTTCGGTAGGAATTAATTAATTTTTTTAGTAGTGGATACAGGGCTCGATCTGACGTGGTGCAAGTTGTGTGACCGTACAGGGCCCACCAAATGGCCCCTTACTGACCCCCAATGGCCTAACTGGTTTGAACCCGGTTGGATTTTGGGTTTATAAAATCAAATTTCACATTTTCACAAATCCATATACAATTATAAAAATGGATAAAAGACACGAAAATCAAAACAAGCAATTTGTTATTAAAATAAATCTCTGCCAAATTTGTACTAAATTTATGGACTTGACTATCAATACATGCACACAAAAAAGGGTAAAGGGATGAAAAATCAAAATGAGCACCATTGCCCCCACCATGCTTCACCACTGCACCAGAACCAGAGTCATTCATCCTTCTCATTGCTGCAAGGCTGCTAGTTGACTTGAAAAAATAGTTCAGGCTTGCACTGCATAAACATAAACATTAAAGAAAGATCCGTGAGTAGCTGTATCAGATTATATTCCGAGTTACCTGACCCAAAAGAAAATCCACTAATACAAGTCCTAACCCACCTACTCCAAAAGATTAAGTATTATATAAGTATTATATACTTCTTTCATGTTTAGTGTGTTACTGTTTATCCAACCAATCTCTCTATCTGACTAGCTAAACTGCAGCATACTATACTGGAATATTAAAATTTTGTGAAAAAGGCTATATTACTGTATGTAGAAGTGTCAATTTGCTCTGGAAGCTCCTTTATGTCCACCTCAAACCTTGACTGGACCTGAAACAGTCATGTTAAATTTGGATCAACTGAAGGGTATTAGCAAAAGCACAAGAAGTCGAGCCTGGAATAAAATATAAATAACTTACCTGATGAAGAACATCAGAGTCGGATGCAGATGAGACGAACGTAATTGCTAGCCCCTTGGTACCAAACCTACCAGCTCTGCCAACCTGTGAAGAAAGAAGACCCGGTACAGAATGAGACACAGGAGCAAAGTCAGCTAGAGATTAGGGGCAGAGTAGCCCACCGACAGACAAAGGCAAGTACCAAATTATGACACAAATGAATAACAAACAAATACCCACCCTGTGTAAGTAGGTATCAGCAGAGTCTGGCATGTCATAGTTAATAACAATGTTAACACGCTCTATGTCAATTCCCCTTCCTACTAAATCTGTCGCCACAAGAATTCTTGAAAGCCCCTCCTTGAAATTCTTGTAACGTTTCAACCTGCAAATGGGAAACCATAAATCAGACAAGACTAGATATTCCTGACATGTAAAGTGAAAAAATATCATATATTCTAGAGAACCATCAATATATAGGTCAGCTGTAGAACCAAAAATCTGGTGTTTGTACTGCAAATAACATCACAAGGATTTATCTGAACCTTAGGTAAACCATTTATCTGAGGTCTAGATAAATCTTGGATAATGAAAATAACAGAAATTTCCTAAGAAGCCAAAAAGGTCCCGCCTGAAGAGGAAGAGAGGGAGGGGGGGGCGCCAAGAACAAGTATTATTCTTTTAGAATACAAAAAATTGATGAAAACTTTCTGACATCATTGGGACAGTAGAAGAGTGCAAGAAAGTAAAATAACCTAACCATTATAATGAAGGCTAACAACTGTAAGCACGCAGGTGAACAAATTGGTTGATACTGCACTCATTTAAAAATATTCCAGAAGGATAGAATGCATACCTTTCTTCCTGAGGCATTCCAGAATGAATGCAGATAGAGGGGAAGTTACAATCAGCGAGTAACTTGTTCAGCTCAGCTGCTCTGCTAACACTTTTTACAAAGATAACAACTTGGTTGAAATCCAAAGCATCAAGAAGGTCAGTCAACTTGCGGTTTTTCTCAGGTTCGCTCAATTTGATGTAATGCTGCAGAGAGAGAGTAGGAGGGTGAGCAAGCAAGAAACATTTAACCAATAAAACAAAAGCTCATCAATTACATGTTTCACATACCTGTACAAGACCATGAAGAGTCAACTTTGCCTCATCATCTACATAAATCTCCATGGGCTGAAAATAAAAAAAATATTTTAATATTGAATAAAACACAAATCTTGAACATCCAACATACCGAAGTAAACGAAAAGCAAACAAACCAAATCCCGAATCCCCACAAATCAAAGTTTCTGATAGTAGTTGCAGATTTCAAAAAAGAAAAGATTGCAATTTCTGAATGCTGCCTGACACAGGTAGACTCATGTACGATAGCTCAAAATCCCACACCAACCATATCCCCCTTCACAAATTCAATAAAATACTCATGAAATAACATGACCAATATGTTTTGGAATGGTTATGTCTCATAAGGGTAGGAAGGATTCAACAATGTCCAGGTTATTTCACGGGCAATGGAAGAGGGATTCAACAAAAAGCCACCCAGACTCTAGTTATTAATACTATACAAATACATTACATTCATAAGAAGCTGATGATTTTTCATATTCGTGTTAAAGGTCAAGCGAATCTTACATCTTGCATAAATTTCTTGCAAACGGGGCGGATTTCCTTGCTTAGTGTTGCTGAAAACATCATCACTTGCTTGTCATGAGGAGTCAACTTAAAGATCTCCTGCACATCTCTCCTCATGTCTGTAAAAGATAGAACAAACAGAAAAATAAAATAAACATAGCAGAAAACAGATTTCATTACTATGAAATTATGTTGGAATCCCCATTTAACAGAACTGACAAAAGAAATTTACCGAGTGATTCTAGCATCTTGTCGCATTCATCAAGAATGAAATGCCTCACATTCTTTAACCCAAGATCTTTATCTCTTGCCAGAGCCAATATTCTCCCAGGTGTTCCAACAACAATATGAGGACATTCATTTTTCAGCAAATCTTTGTGAACCTTGATACTGACACCTCCATAAAAGACTGCAACCTTTACGTCTGGCAAATAGGTACTGAATCTCTCAAATTCATGACAAATCTGTAAGAATAAAAACAACAGGTCCTTAGCAAAACAGAAACTGAACATAATATGACAAAAACATTACTGACTTAATATCTAACATGCATATATACATCCATGCACATATCACCACTGATAATGAATTTAATAACATACCTGGTAAGCCAATTCTCTGGTGTGGCAAAGAACAAGAGCAGCAACCTGACCAGCAACCGGATCTATTTGCTGAAGGCTGGAGAGAACAAAGACGGCAGTTTTACCCATTCCAGATTTTGCTTGACAAATGACATCCATTCCTAAGATAGCTTGAGGGATGCACTCGTGTTGAACTAATGAAGAAGCAAATAAAATCGTAGCGAACGAAACCTCAGTAAGTATAAATGACCTTCCAGATCCTTTTAATGGAAAGTTTTACCAAACCAGTTTTCTCGCCGAAATCATGAATATGGAATTAGTTATTACCTGGAAAGAAAAAATAGAAATTCAGAAGTGGGAAAACATAAAAGAAATGCATGACAGAAAGTTGCTAAAACAGCTGGACAATCTTGACAATCACACCTTCCATGTCCAGGCGAATCATCACTATTAAACCAACACCCAAATAGAAATCAATTGATGAAAGGGCAAACAAGCGAAATTTATAATTACGAATGTATTACACATTTTGTAATTTACGATAGTAATTGATATGGTACATATAACAGGTAGAGAACTATAAAATCAGAAATTCCAGATTTTCCCGAGAAGAGATCATAAAAATTCTAGACATTAGCTGAAATATTGAAATTCCGTAGCTAGGGAAACCAATCCAAAAAATTGATATTTCGAGGCCATTTCAGGCCAGACTAGCTAAAATCACAAGAATTTGAAGGCATTAACAGTGAGAATTCATAAAGTGGGTCCCACTTTCCCTGTGTTACTATGACAGCTTAAAATATGTCAAGATATCAGTCATTTAATGATAAACAGGAATGTAGAAGATGTAACACAATAAAGTATGCAGCAAGTTCCTTTAGACAAGAGAAACATAAGTATAGCAGCTTCTTGACATTTATTTTAGAATTATCCACAGATGAATATTGAAAACAATGATTAGAACCTTGCCTTCTGAAGGATGTTCGAATCCAGAATCAACAATCGCTCGAAGAAGCTCCGGTTTCAACAGGAAGTCTCTGAATCCCGAACTATGGATGCCAACATAGCCCCTACACCACATTATATAACAGTTTAGAAAAACAAAATTTGGGGTCTCAAAATTAAAAATAGAAAAAACCATGCCATCTGAAAGTCGGAAATACATAGAGGATTATTGTAACAGGGGCAAGCTTAAACCTAAGCAGTTCAAGCTTTGTGAACTGATTTGTAAGTGAGAGAGCACAATTTTGTGAGTGTGTAATCTTATTCCTTTGTGAGCAATATAGGTTGGGGATAGAGTTCCTGTAAATTGAGTTGTGCATGCCTTTACATTTCTGTTTCACTTATAAATTGGCTGCGAGTGTGAGTGCATCACGCTGCCATAACAAGGGTGGTTTGTGAGGATTTTGAGGTCAAAAATTGCCCCTGCTACAGTTATCTAGATGTCTCAGCAAAGCACAACCTCATACCAAATTTGCAGTAGTTAAATCCAACATAACACAAACACAAAGCAATATACAGACGAAAGTATTACCCTCAATAGTAAGCTAAGAAAAGCACACATGAAATCGTTCTAATACTTGAGCATAAAATATCAAACTGTTATGCCTACTTTACCAATTATCGTTCACCCGAGCAGTATGAGAACATCTCAATTACATTAAATCACTACAGTGAGGCTTATACCACTAATTTAACTTCATTCGCTTGAGCATAATAAAAGTACAAGAAAAAGTACAACTGTTACCTATACGTAAATACAGAGCTCAACAATAAAACAAAAAAAGTACAACTTAAACCTGTACGTATATATGCAAAGAACCCAACTGACTACTGGTATTATTTCCGGTTAAATTTCGATGGGAAAATTAACCAAAAATAAAGCAAAAATTTATCAGTACGCAAAATAGAGCATACGGAATTACAATGAAGAGTGAAAGATACTAACTTTTTGGCGGACTCGCCAGAGGGCTTGGAGTTGGAGTTGGGGACATTGGGTTCTTCCTCTTCGTAGTCGACGAGCTCTTCTTCGTACGCATCGTTGTCTCTGACTTCACCCATGCTGTCTATACATACCCACAACAACATGTGAGTTTGAGGATTCAGATTAGGGTTTTTTAGAGAATTGTGAATCAGAAGCTTTTTAAGGACAAGTTAGACAGCTTTGGTAAGGTTTAAATTGCACACCTTTGAGCTCAAACTGAGCGAGATAGATAGAAAGTTGGTATCTCTGAGCGTTGAGAGCTCTGTGAAATTAAAAATTAAAAAATAAAAATAAAATTGAAAAGCTTTGAGAGAGAGAGAGAGAATTGGAGGGAATGGATATAAAACCCTGGATATAGGGTTTGGGGGAGAGAGAGAGAGGAATTAGGGCTCGGATAGGGTGCAAAACACATAGGGAGTTAGAGACGGAGGTGTTTGTGAATTGACGAAATTGCCCTCTTAGTTGCGTTTGAAAATCATGATTCAGTGTAGCCTTTGTGGAGTTCCATCTTATCATGTCGATTGTCGAATGTGCTTTATTTTTCTCCATCAAATTTTATAAAATACTCTAGTTAGTGTATAAATAATGTATTTCAAGTGTAACTAATGTATTTTATAAGATCATGGAAACCCTCCATCTCTTAATTGTATTTCTCTTACAATCTTGTGTAATGATAATGTCTAAAACTACAAATCTCTGCACATATGAGATCCGCAGTAGAAGGTGAAGATTTCAGTGCCCAAGAGAAAGATGAAAAGATGGCAAGCTCTCTGTGACGAGCTCCAATAAAGATATGAGTTGTTGGGTCTAGGCCTTTTGCTATCTTTGATGAGCTCTCTTTGGTGCACTCTCTTTGATCAGTTCTCTTTGGCAATGTTGATCTCGAAGCGGAAATGGTATCCTTTGTTGTGTTCATAGATTAGTGTTGCATCTATGTTCTTGCAAATCTACCACATTTTTTTTTTAAAACTAGCTTGTATTGAATTTGGGTTCATGTAAATAAATAATAAAAGTTAAGAATTGTCGATGAAACTTGACTCTTAACTTTAATTTTTTTAGATTTTATTTGAAAGTTAGATCACTTTCAAAGAAAATGATGTGTTGCAAATTTGATTCTCTTTTTTTTGTTACAACATATCTAGGTTTTTAAATCTATGTTTGTTCATCAAAATATAAACTGGCTGTAGCCATTTCAGATGGTGCCACTTTTCTATTGACCACTTTGTCGACCTTGAGTTTTTTTTTTTTTTTTTTTTTNCTTTGTCGACCTTGAGTTTTTTTTTTTTTGTCTTGTTTTGGTCAAACCTTGAGGGGTATTTTGTTTGAAAATGACCAAAGATTTATAAAATGTAAGACTTTGCCCACCAAAGCTATAAAAGTAAGTTCTTCATTTAAAAGGGTTATTTTAAATTGTCTTATGAAAATCATGGGGTTACTCTATAATTTAAATTTATTAGTAACATTCCCTTGTAAAATGGGCAAGTTTGGAGTAGTGCCTAAGGTAATAATCTTGAAGTCCCCAAGTAATAAGAGTTGCATCCAGGTATCACTTGGCTTATGAAGAGGCAACCCGAGAAGAAATGAGATAAAAATATTCAGATTACTCTCCACTTCTCTCTTGTATGTTCTCATTATTTTATAACATTAGTTACAATTTTTTTTTTTTTTGGCATTTTTCTACATGGCCAATGAATGAAAGAGTCCATACAAAAATATAAGCTATTATGCTAAAATTAAAGGACTAATTTAGATTTTTGCTCCTAAGCCTTTCAAAAGTTAGGACCAGCCTTGCAAGTGTACTATTCTATATTGGAAATTATGGTCTTATATAAATGCTTATCCTTTTTGAGTCTCTCTTCTTATTGTCAATTAGTTTTAATTCTTCAGCATCTCGTGGGCTTAAGAGTGATTACAAGGCTAAGAGAGAGGGTTGAGTTTAGTGAATCCCCTTGAAAGGGAGAGGGCGATGTCCTGGACTTCAACTAAAGTGGGACACTTAAAACACAAAATATACGCATCTCTGATTTTCTATATCTTTGACTTGCTTAAAGCTTCCATTAAAGAAGCCTTTAAGCACATCACAAAAAGCAAAAAAAGAAATGTATAATTCATTCCTCGTAGCCATATCAAGTACCTGTTATAAGAGATTAAAGCCATCTCTAAACTTTTGATTATTGATTTATTTTCTACATAACATCACCATAAGCCCTTCCTAACAAACAAAATCCGGTCAATAATGCTAGCTGAATAGAAGCACAAATACAATTACAGACCATATCCCCAAACAACCTGAAAACAAGAGTACCCTGGACTAATAATTCTTGCTAAATGCTTGAAGTGGATGATGCTGAAGCTCCATTACAATAATTAAATCCATACCAAACACCATTTGGGATAAAAGAGTTGAAGTAAAATGTAGCAGTCTTGGTATAATGGCCATAGATTGTCACACTCTGTGCTTTCCACCCGTCGTATCCGTTCCTATATAGATACACATAACAGATCTGGTATGTACATGGCCCGTATATCTCAAATGTATCCGTAGAGCAGCTCTCAAATGTCTTTGAATATGGATCATCTATTCTAGGTGCATACACCTGATCAACCAGGAAATAACATTGATGAATGACAGAATGAGTTACCTATTATGCAGAAAAATAATCACCTTTCATGGGTTTTATTAGATTATAAGATAATGTGAATCTGAACCACGCATTCGGTCACAGCGTAAGCAACGATGCAGATTCACCACTTAACAAAAGAACATTTTTCCCAAGACTATATGCGTGTACGATACATGCACGCAAGTATATAATTACTTGTGTGACATTTTTCCATGAGAACAACCCAGCATATCATGTTGTCAATATATTAATCTGTAACAAAATTAAATGGAGAATCTATATAATAAATGATTTAAATACTATGACAACATAAGCCATAGACAACATATATAGTTCTTCCAATTAGTGACTATATGATTCTAAATATCTACCGTCTATCTGTGGGAGAGTGAAGTACCTGATTGCCATAAGCATCACCAAATGAAATACTGATCTGATCTCGTGTATATCTGGGTGAAGAACAGCTAGTCTTTATTGATACCGAGAAAGAACAGCTCCCAGCATTCTATAAAAAGAAAAAGCTATATTAATTTCTTATGTTATGAAACTTATGACAGCATATAATTAGAATCAATATCGAAAAATAAAAAAGGGGGTTTAAAGCTAGTCTCATTTCCCTCTGTACCTGATCTTTTCTTTATAGTTATTTTCATACATTTGCAATTTTAAAATGAAACTTGTATTGTCCCTTTCCATCAAAGTAAACCACAAACTAAAGACTTATCAGCAAAAGAAGAAAAAAAGGAAGTAAACCATATACCTGTGTAATTTACTGATTTTAAATCACAACTTAAGCATCTCCTCCCTATAAATTTTGTGGGTATATTATATATTCTTTCAAAGATCTTGCCTTTTCAGCTAAAAATTTAAGTTTCTGGGCAGCAATTTATGGATATTTTTTGTGTATAAAGTACAATCTATCTCTCTGTTTGCTTATCTAGAAACTAGAATTGTTTCAAAAGAAAATTTTCATACCTGGGTATTGTTGGGCTTGAAGGATCTGAGAGGTTGGGGCTGTGGAATGATTGATCTGGCTTGTGTGATGGTGAAGATGAAAGCAAAGTGAAGCAGAAAACTCACAGCCTTCATTTTTGCTGTGTCAACCTTGCAGAATAGTCTGAATAGGAGAGAGGACAATCCGAAAGACTGTGTGGTGAATATGCTTATATAATAATGTCCAGAAATGAACTCTCTTAATATATTATTGCTACACTTATCAAATTTATTTGTTAAATTTTATATAATAAACAAATTAATAGTATTTTACTTATAAAATTTTGGACTCATTTTAAATTTTTTTCCTAAATAAGATAGTGACATGTATCATGTATGCAAACAAATTTGGTGAACAAATTGGTGAATAAATTAAGTGAATTTATTACTATCACTCAAGCATTTAAGTATATAATTTATCTTTGTCATGTTAATTGTCAACAAATTATTATTATGGGATTAGGTGAAAAACACGGCAAACTCAGTCCAATCTAAAATGCATGTAGGTCC